>CM062828.1:1973972-2070345 GCA_031772345.1 Himalopsyche anomala
TAATATGGAGCCAGTATATACAGCTGAGAAATATGTAAGTTTAAACATAGTTGTGACGATGGCGAAAGCCGAAATAGCTATCAACTATCATTTTGTTAAATGTTGTTACATACAATTTAACATGTAAGTTTGCAGCTGTACGATTAATCAGTAAAAAGACTTTCATATGAACATACAGCAAACTTTAATTAAAAATTGATTTCTTGTAAAACCACAAGCACAGCATTATTTCATTCGACAAATAAATATGCAATTACTTGAATTTATTATGATAATTATTTATGGTACGGAAAAGCAACGTAATTTTTTTTCAAAAAAAATTGTCTGAAAAACAAATGAGACAATATTGTTAGAACGTAGAGTTACAATAATAAGAGTGAATGTAAACCTTTTTTACAGGCACAAAACGATATAAAAAATAGTTTTTAAATTATTGTCAAAAAAATCATTATAATAGAGAACATTGTTCGCATAATATAAAAGATAATAAATCGGAATTACAACAGAAAAAAGGTAATATTTTATCTCTTCCATAATCTCAGCCAAGCGAGAATCCGTTACATCGTTTCGAATCAATCTTTACGAAATATTGCATTGCCTAAATTTATTGTAAGCAAAAACAATATTGTTTGTAATGATTTAATTATCACAGAGATTAGTATCTGTTGAATTGGGTTGTATTGGGTAATCGCCTGCTGTGGCCCAGTTGGTTAGAGCTTGCTCTACTGATCACGCAGGACTGGGCTCGATTCCCGGTCAGATCACAGTGAATTTGAGAATTACAAGTTGTGATCGAAGACTGGGTGTTTGTGATGTAAGTTCACATTATTTTCTCTTCTCCCAGCACTAGCGATTAGCCAACCACTAGTCCTGTTATAGCCTTATTTCCCTACTACTCACTTTGAAAAAAGTGAGGTTGAGCGACTGAGTAACAAACAGTTCTCGTAGAAAAATTCTCGAGGTCATATGCTCCACATTGGGAGCGAACATAGATTTAAAAAAAATGGATAACGGTTTCGATGAAAAAATCAAGATGAGTCAATAAATTGAAAATGTACAATATCACTTTACCTTTAAACAGAAGAAGGTATTTATCTAGTTCTATAGCAATCGTATGAATTGTTTGATATCTATTTTGGTTTTACGCCATCTATGTTTTAATTGAGGTTAGTGTATTTAGATAAACTGGATTAGAGGAGATAATATACATATACCATTTTCGCCTTTCTCACTCTAACATCAAACATTTTTTGAACAATTCGCCAAATAATCGGCAAAAGAACATAAGCCACACAATTAAGTAAATTGTGTTGTGCCGCGTTTTCTCATTCCCTTGATTTTTTTTAGGGCCTGTGCATTTTAGTATTTTGATTTGTTATCGTTTGTGGACCCCAGTTGAGAAACGCTGATCTAAAGAACTGAAAGCAGTCAAACAATTTTATTATAATCAGGATAGGCATTGATCATAAATTACTATTAACTAACAGCAATAAAGTAATTATCAGGAATATCCTGTAAAATTTATAAATTGTCAGTTACGAAATATTAATTAAGATAATTCGGTTTTCCAAGAAAAAAAGCGTTATAAATAATTTTGTTTATGCCCCTTTTCATAATAAAGCTAAAATCTAAATTATAATATTGAATGTATTTTTAATATAATTTATTAAGAAGATAATGTGATATACTATTATATATTTAAACTGATTTTAAATAGTTAATAAATTAACAACATTATAATGAATAATAAAAAAATGGAAAATATAATATGTATAAACATAAACATTCAGATAAAAAATGTAATACAAATAATAAGTGGGAATTATGTACATTAATGTAAATAATTATAATCCAACATTCTAAATAGTATAAAACAAATTATGCAATGGCAAACTTTGTACATACATTTAAATTTAATTAAATATAAATTATTATTGTTTCATGATACATTGCGACATATTACAAGTGATTTACTAAGAAGCTTTTGGAATTTTACATTAAAAAGCATAAATAAGACAAATGATTTCATAACGAACATGTTCTGACATAGTCTTATGTAAATTTTAAATTATCATTAAATTAGAATGCATTATTCGCGAAATATTATTTCAATAATAAATAAGATGCTTGTTATAGAAGATTAGTGTTGGAATTAAAATTAATATTACAACACTAGCCGTAAGAGCCCAGTGTAACATATACATACACTTGGGCCTCGTATAACACGGTTGTATAAATTTTGGAAAAATTTTCATACAACACGGCTTAAATTTAAAAAAATAAAAATAATAATTACATGTTTGATTTGTACGTCATATCGTCGGATAATCATGACATTCATGAAATATTGGAGGATCGTACGTTGAACGAAGAAGAATTATTCGAAATGTTGGATGAACCTACTACAATTAATGACTCAGAAAGCAGTTGCAGCGAAGAAGCTACATGTTTCACATTAAAAACAATAAATGACGGCTTGGAATTGGCTATTAAATTAGAAAAAAATAATGAAAAGGATCCTATAATAGTAAGAAGTTCAAAATTTAAGAGGGAATTACAACAAATTTTGGAACCTTATAAGTAAATACGCAAAGATGTATACGCTAAAAGCAGACAATCGCTTATTTCTGATTTTTTGAAGGCTAAAACCACAAGAAATCCAGAGTCCTCCGATGATGATGAAAACTTACAACCGATCTCGAAAAAGAGTAAAACATGTAGAATTCTAAGTGATAGCGATGATGAATGAATGCTATATTATGTTATTAAAATTTCTTTCAATAGATATGTAAATGGAACGCAATCCCTAATTTTGTATGCACTTCAAACCTTGTATAACACGTTTAACACATTTAAATACATTCACAATATATTTATTGATTTGGCATTTGCTTGGTAGAACTCAATTTTAATAGGGTAAAAATATCAAAGTATTTTAGTTCTACAGCTTTTTATATGTTATACGTTGATAGCTATTTCGGCTTTCGCCATCGTCAGAAAAATACTTTGTGAAGCATCTCAAAAAAAAAATGTTTTTGTTTGAACGAGTTGCAAAGTCAGTCGCTTAACCTCCCTTTGGATATGTTATTTTAAATGGATGTAGTTATGGAAACAATAGAAAACAGCTACATAATTTAAGATTTCGATTGAGGGTGCTTGGTGGAATTTCAATATTAAATTTAAATCGTTCAAATTATGTACATTCGCACAGATTTTGTCACTAACGACCCGGGTTTCGCCTTGCGGCATCTTCAGTTCAATTTCATCCGTGCACTTGAACGCCTGAAGATGCCGAAAGGCGAAACCCGGTCGTTAGTGACAAAATCTGTGGGAATGTACATAATTTGAACGATTCAAAAGCTACATAATTATTTAGAGGATTAGTGAATCAATATAAAAACATAAACACATTTTAATAAAAAATCATATTATCATTACTAAAAATAGGGTTGTGGAACCGTATAAATCTGCAACTACTGCATTTATAAATGGTCCGACGCCGAATCAAATAAGATAACAAATGTTGTATTTATAGTCTGTAAACGTATTATTTAATATGTTTTAAAAATTGAGTAAGAGACGCCCGTTTATACTCCGACACAACACAACTCTTACTCCAACTCCACAGCCCTGGATAAATCTATGAATTGTGGCCGTGCAACGTATTAAATGAAAGCTCAGCTGCGTTGGCTATCGGTTATACAGTTTTTACACTTCAAATCCAGAGGTGGGCTGCCAATATCTTAACAAGGGGCTCGGTAAATGTTATTCATTTTTTTATCCATGTCCGCTCCCAATGTCGAGCATATGGCCTCCTAATGAAGGTATCTCAACAAAAGTTATTTTTCTACGAGAACTGCTTGTTATTTATTCGCTCAACCTCTCTTTTCCAAAGAGGGTAATAGGAATAAAATGATAAGGATAAGACAGGACTAGTGATTAATTAATAGTAGCGCCCAGTTCAATTGAAGGATTGGACGAGTGGGAGGCAATATTTAAACATCACAAACACCCATGCCTTTGAATAGAAAATAGATAAATCAATCGAATAAATGCTGTTTCGTACTGGGACTCGAGCCCGTGAAGTCCGACACGGAAACCAACAATGCTGAATGAAAAAATGAAGGGACAACTAATTTTCAAATTTAACCATCTACAGAAATTGCAGTTGTGTGATGATTTGATCTAAGACGAATGATTTTCTTATCTTAACAAGGGGCTCGCCGGCCGCGTCGAAATTTAACAAGGGGCTCATGCGAGCCCACCCGAGCCTCCTCCAGCCCATCCCTGTCCAAATTGGACATTTTACAAAAAAACAATAGGAAAAACTATTGTAACAATTTTTAAAAATTTGGATAATAAATAATTATGTATATTTACGCACATTTTCATTAAATACAGTTAGTTATAAATCAATAAATTAAATTTATAAATGTTCCTACGCGGCAGCTCCAACATTTTACGTCTGTAAAATACCTTTTTCTCAAGAATTTTAGTTTTATATTTAGGAAATACAGTAGTTATTGTTTATGATTTGTGATCCAGTGATACTTAATTAAGATAAGAGTTTCAATAAAGAAGAATACCTTAGTTTAATATTCCAAGCGCACACCAGGCCACTCTTGTAATTTTAATACGATTTCTTTAGTGTTATTTATTCTGCCCATGACATTTTGGCCGTTCTTTTAACACTGTTCTCTGATTGAATCCGTCGGTATTGTGTTTCTCCTAATTTATGATTCAACACAAATAATCGTTGCTCGCACGATTAATTGGGTGAAATCGTAACAGGAATATTGACAAAAAAAGTGTCTAACTGTTTCAAATAGATTCCGTTATTTTTTACAACACTAGATTTGTATTCGAAGAATATATTATGGGGTGATTAAGAGAAGGTAATATAATAAATCGTTTTCAATTATTTATTTATTTTTTAAATAGATCTCATTAATTTATTGATATAAATAGTTTTCTACGTGTCGTACTTTACTTCATTGGTGCTATTAAAATAATATTCTTGCCTATCAAAATATTACTCCACCTATGCAATATACTATAATATGAATGTGATTTACGAGCCGAAACGCAGAATGACGATAGATATTAACTACAAACGTTGATTTCATTTCTACACCAGTAAAAGTGTTGAAATATTCGAGTGAATTTTTTTTCTCTAGCCTATATAAGAAATATTATTTTAAAAAGTTAGATGGAAGAGCTGGGTGACTATTTATTTGTAGACAAACTAACTGTTGAAATTCTCACAGGAGTATAGTGGGAGCAAATACTACTACTTAGATCAGGCATGCCCAACTGTTTTCATCTAGCGGGTCGAATAAAAACAAATTACAAAAAAAAAATACCTTATGGTATATGTGACATTTATTTTTGAATATTTTTTCGTATCAGCTGGTAATTTGGTCGTGTTTTTATCGAGCAACCTAATGCGGTTCTGTTTTTACAACATTAAAAAAAACAATTCGCAGTCATATGTAGTCTCAAATGATATCTTCCGAGAATATATACCTGATAAAACATAAGGTTTTGTAGGTGCAGAAAATGGCATAAAAAATATTCAATTGGGCTACATACTTCCAATAAGTCGCGGTTAGGCCATGTGTGGTTTATATTCTCCATTATGAATCAATGTGTTTCACATTAGGAGTAGACACGATTCAAAAAAATGCAAACACACTAATCTGGAAAATTGGCGCGTCAATAATGTCGATTAATATCTCGGTTGAAACTTTTGAGAAAAGCGATCGCCAAGTACGAGGCGCGGTACTCGAGCGAGTGCAGCGTGGGCTGAAGAGGACTCTGCATCTCAAACGTAGATATCGAGAAAGTGAGGCAACACTTAGAAATTGCTCGGATCGCGAATATGATAATGTGAACTTTCTTGGCCTGACCTACCCTTGTCCGGGTGAGTGCTTAGACGCTGGCCCGCGGAGAAGGCACGATTGCCTCTGCATATGTGATAATTGATTTGAAGATTGCGGAAGTTCGGAGAAGGAAAGTGAAGAGTTACCATACGTTAATGCAGAGTTTACATGTTATATTCTATTGCGTAACTGTTTTATATGTGGTTTATAAACAAAACGGAATGCCTCTTACATGATCGAAAACATATTTATTTTACAGTTAAAGTATTCATTTATTGATTTGGCATTTACTTGGTAGAACTCCATTTTAATAACGTAACAATATCAAAGTATTTCAGTTCTACAGTTTTTATATGTTATACGTTGATAACTATTTCGGCTTTCGCCATCGTCAGAACTATACTTTAAACGTAAATTTGCTTGACGTGGGGTCTTGCCACACCGTAATATCAATGTTTATTAATTACAATTTAATCATTTCTCTATTTACCGATTTCTTCGATCTATAATCTAAATATTATCGCCCCGTCCCTGTTACTAATCTATCCAGATTGACCATTTTTGTAGAAAATTTTTTTCGCTCATAAATAATCTTACATTTCATCAGGTTGCGTAATTTTTTCTTACTCAAAAGTCAAAACTAAAATACCTAAATGAAGAAAACTAGAACTCTAGTTGAGAAACTGAAAATAATTAAAGACATTGGAAAAAATTCAGGAGAAAAACGAGTCGACATAGCAAAAAGGAGTTAGTTGACTTAGAAATGTACGCGATTTTGAAGAGTGTTTGTTAAAATTTAAGTCCCAAACTGCAAATAGGCTACTTAGTTTGTATTAAACAAGTTAAAAATACATTTATTTGTTCTTTAATTAATAAATAAATGAGTTTTTTGAAAATTAAACATTTTTTTGGTGTTATTTGAAGATTTCCTGCATTATCGGTTTCCCGCATTATTCGTTCATTTATTAAGTTCCCTTGAAAAACGTAGAATCGAGGTTCCACTGTATAAAACTAGCAACGTCAGACAAAAGTATACGAAAAAATAGTTTGATTTTCTAATGTTACGGAAATATATTCATTGCTATAAGTGGTCTCGCCTCATATATAATACATGCTAGAAATTAACGATGTCATACTAAGTCAGTCCGACATGTAAAATACATCTAATCTAACTTTAAATACTGCATATTTGCATCTGCAATATGCATGCATGCAGTACTTATTCATAGATGCATTCGATGAAGGGGCGTGACTGCAAACATATTTTATACCCGGAGCTTCACGTTATGAATACAGGGTCATAATTTCTCCATCCGTCAGTGGAGGAAAAAAGAAAAACCAGAGAATGTATTATACTTTTTACTGCTAATATTTTTTTGTACAATTTTACCTACTCCACTACATTTATTATTATATATTACATTTAATTTCATATAACAGTAGTATCCACTACATGAGATCCATAGAACATACTATTATTAATATATAGTATTAAAAGAGTCTTTTTTTGACAACTATGTATAAACTATCTCGCCACCACGTGTGTGTAGTCAATGTTCCACGACCATCTTCCATACTGCAATAACGATTAATAAAAAAAAAACAATTCAGAGATGCACGGGACTTATATTTTAACCTTTCCTTTACTATGCAAAAAAAGCAAGCGCTTCTGAGCTGTGTATCCGTTACACATCAGGCAAACGGGAGTGAATCATGACAATTATATAACACTACTACAGCAGTACTACATATAATTGTCATGATTCACTCCTGTTTGCCTGATGTTTAACGGATACACAGCTCAGGAGCTTGTGCTTTTTTTGCATCATCAACAGGTCGAACTGGCTTATTGGGCCGTATGAGAGCGGATCGCAGTAAACAGCTCAGCTCGTTCGGAATTCATCTCAAGATAGTCCCACAGTACGTGATTAGCGTCCTGGTGGTTGTGCCCACAAGTGCAATCCGGCCAGTCTTGGTGTAAATAATAAATTTAAACCTGACTCGGTTTTTGTTAATATAACTGGAAGATTGATCAGTCAGGCGGTCAATTCGAGTAAAAAATTGGAAGAGCTTTATGATGGGTATATTTGTTAGGTCAAATTCAACTTATTAACGCATTTCCTTGCCGAATTAATGGAAAAATGATAAGAATTTATTGTTTATGGTATACAGGTAGGGAACGCAAAATCACTGAAGTACTTGAAGAGAGCAATCGATTTGCACCTGAATGACTCATTGAACACTTTTAAAAAGGTTCAAACTAATACTCTATTATTAAATTGGTGATTGGGTAATAGTTATAACAGTAGGCAAATATTTTATGATAAGAAACTGTCGCATTGTAGACATTGATTTTGTATGAAGGTATCCCTTATGGCGCCATATCTGATAATAGCTTTTTAAAATTAGAAAAGGCGAAACTCCAATTTGATATTTAAAAAAAAAAAATTAGACGTACTTCGAGATATTTAAGCACGAAATAACCTCGCCTGAAGCGTATGCTCACTATGTCTTTCTTAAGCAATTAGTATTTTTAAGACTTCAGTGAAAACTCTCAAAGTATACCTATATATTAATGAGATTGTTTCCTCTGGGTGGACTTAAACTTTCAAATGTACCATTAATTGCTTTTATGATCATTATATATTCTTTTTATCATAAAGAATTTATTATTTACCGTAAACCTCTTTATAATATTTCTATATGACATTATGACCACTGTTTTAAGCAAACAGTTATAGAATGTGTTTACTCTCAATTCTTGGAACAAATACTTATAAAATTAATACTTTTAAAAAATGTGGTAACAGTACGAAAAATTATTTAAAATTTTATCCTATGAATAATTACTACATAATTTAAGATTTCGACTAAGGGTGCTTGGCGGAATTTCAGTATTAAATTTGAATCGTTCAAATTATGTACATTCACACAAGTTTTCTCACTAACGACCCGGGTTACGCCTTTCGGCATCTTCAGGCGTTCACCTGCACGGATGAACTTGAACTGGCGCTTTGTAAATAAACGTATCGTGTTTATATAAGAAATAAATGTATCATTAAGTTTAAAGCCATTGCTGGCGAAAAGGATTAATCCATACAAAACTTGTGTGAATGTACATAATTTGAACGATTCAAATTTAATATTGAAATTCCACCAAGCACCTTCAGTCGAAATCTTAAATTACCACTACATAGTTTCTCTATTTCACAATAGGAGCAGATATGATTTTAAATATGATGCAATGGTAACATATTTAAAAATTAGGTTTTACTCAGACAATCTGTCACAAGTAATTAAAGCTTAACAATCTGCACTGTATGTACATAGTTCAAAATACAATTACATATATATTATTCTGTAATAAAGATATTTTAAAAACAAAATTTAATTTGATAACTTTTATATATATTTCATCTGTTGTGTTAGAAAATATTACACGTGTTTCAAATCTTTAAGAAGCATCATCAGACAGAACATAGCAAGATTTACAAGTATCACATTTTGTATTACAAAAAGTACGTTAACAAAAATAACATGTATAATTTTATATTAAAAATGAACCTTCACAAAGTTACCGCCGAATCTATTCTTAAAAATTGTTTTTTATAACTATTCAACAAATAATTAAGTACTTATTACATAAGTGTAGTCAGCCCTGAATAGTACAAACCGGAATGCAGTTATTCTAGGGCTACATAGGAGTAGTAAAGCGGTTTTAGAAGATCGATACATCGGTCGGCGATAGAAACTGCTTAAAGTCGCGTGGAAATTTTCACTTATTTCGTTTGACGCGAGGAGAAAAGCTCGACTCGCCATATAAATTAATCATCTTATAAGGCTGTGGTGATTGTTTATTCTGCGCGACTCGCTCAGATCAATAGGTGAAATTTTACGGCAGTATGAATTTCACGCTTAACTTGGTTTTCATCTCGCTTAGAAAACAGTTACAATTGTATTTGATACCGTCGGCATATTGTTTTCGCTGGCATAGTGTGTGTCGCAGACGGAGATTAGAACAAATTTAAGGAAAAAGCCATATTTGATCACGGAAATAAAAAAAATATGTACCTTGGCTTAAATTATCCCGAACACTGAGAGCCGGCATCGTAGGAAGATGTCAAAAATAAATCAGTAGACGCTATTAGATGGTTGTACAAAAGATCGATTGCATTACCTGGAAAAAAGAGAAAAAAACAATTAGAAAATAGTTTAAATGTTTGAATGATGAAACAAAATTAGTTTATCTATTTTGGATCAATAAGATTTGAAAAATGATACAACGTAAACAAAATATTTCGTCAATTCTCGTTCACAAAGCGTTATTTCAATATATTTTTAAAACTCGAACGTCCATGCCTCATTATTCGTAAATGTGAGGATTTCAAATAAAATTAACCGTTTTTTTTTAAATATTGTTCTTTACAAAAAAATGTTAATATATAAAATGACGATAGAGTAAAATAAATAGTAAATAAATATTATTTTTTGCGAATGCACAAACAATGAAAAATTTTGAGACATTGATTAAGATTTGGAATAGTCCGTTCCGCCCAAGCATCTTATCCCAATAATAGCTGCTTAAAATCCCAGAATACGCAACTCAGTAAACTATTAACCTCTAAGTAAGAACTGAACATCATTTTTTGCCTTCGAACTAAAGAGATGATTTGTCTCCTTTTTATCCTTTAATATTATTACATATTATTTGCGGATTCGTATAGTTACAACTGGGGTATCCAACCCGGACCCTTTTTGAGGCCCAGGGATTTTAGGATTGACAATTTTTCAATTCCAGGATTGAGCACTCAACATAAAATCGTGTATAAATTGGGATTCGGGATTGAGAAATTTTTTGAGAACACTTCTGTTGAGATAAACTCCATTAGGAGTCCATATGCTCCACATTGGGAGTGGACATGGTTAAAAAAATATATATATACCTAGTGTTATTAGTTTTAAAAGAAAAAAAATAGTTTTGTTGTGATATTTAGCTATATAAAAATAACACACTTAAATTGGAGACTGAGATAAAATATGTCATTGATTGCAGTCTGTTTTCGGTTTTTGGCAATCCAACTTATTAGTGTTTTAAAAAAAAGACGAAATGTGAAATTTGTGTACAAATTCTAAAAAATGTCTGTACTGAAATTCTTGCCGTGGATATCAAAACCAAACAGAACAGCGTTCACAATTGTTAAATGAAGGCGTAAATTTACAAACTGTATTCATTATATTTATTTAAAGTATGATTTAGTATTAGAGTATCCAATCCCGGAGCCTTTTTGTGATCCCGGGATTTCGGAATTGATAAATTTTCAACCCCGGGACCCGATTGGGCACTCAACATGAAATCGTGTATAATTTGAGAAAAGTTTTGGTGACTCGTTTTTTTAGCTATAAATTTTCGGTATTTCGTAAAAATTTCTCAATCCCAATATCTCGGGATCGCGACCATACCAATCCCGGGATTTTGAGATCGAAAATTTTGACGGGATCCCGGGATTGGAGACCCTATTTAGTATCGATTAAAAAGCAAATGTATCACGATGTATTAAAACATTGACGAGACATTTTAGTCAGACGTAACCGTTCTTATTTAATATGTCAGAACACAATAACTAGATTTAATAATGTATTCTAGTTCGTTACGTAGTTCGCGAGAATAGTACGATTTCCTTGAATTTCTTAGAAAGCATTCTTCATAGCATAGATGTCAGATGTAACTGACAATTATTATTTCTAGTGTACATGTAACTTCACGATGGATTATGTAAAGATTTTGCAGAGATGATACTATAAAGAAAATGCGGAAATATCGTTCAGTATAAAGAAACAAATATAATAACAAGTGTGGCAAAAAAAAAATGCAAAATAAGGGTGGTCGACAATGCGTAAAATATTGTAATATATATTTTGAATTTGAGAATTATTCAATTCAAAGCTGTGATCGAAGACTAGGTGTTTGTGATGTAAATTAATATTATTTCCTCTCCTCCCATCCTTCTGATCCTTTAATAATTGGGTGTAGCAATAGCGAATAGTCAACCACTAGTTATTTTCTAGCCTTATCCCTCTTACCCTACTACTCGCTTTGAAAAAAAAAGTGAGGTTGAACGACTGAGTAACAAACAGTTCTCGTAGAAAAAAAAACTTCTGTTGAGATTTTTTCCATTAGAAGGCCATATGCTCCACATTGCGAGCGGACATGGATAATAAAAAAAAAACATTTTTATTATTACTTTTTTAAAAAAGTAGCAGTCAGTCACCTGTCCAACTTTATTAAAAATATCACGAATCCAACTCAGCAACCACAATAAAAAAACTATTAAAATATCAATCATGTAACTTGGTTCATATGCATTCACAACTCAATAGTTATTTGTTTTATGGTATTTGAATACTAATACATTGTATATAATTGACACATACTCGTATTTAAGATCGATTAACCTTAAACTAGCATTAACGACTTGTAGTTTCCATCCGGTGAACTTTATATTATATTTAAAAAAAAAAACAAAAGTGCAGTTTAATCAAAGCGAGTGGTATAATACATTATTACAGTTTGATGGCTTTATCAGTAAATCATTTTTTTTTTATACAGATGTCTAATAAATCAGATATTTCTTTTCTGATGTATCAATAAAGAGTTGTAAATATCATGTTATACAATTCATACAAAAATATAGTTGTAAAATTTCCAGCGAGTGCCAATAAAAGTAGCGAACAAATCCTTTTTATATGTTAGTCTGCTATTTTCAAATATTTATTCTTCGAGTTAGAAAAGGGCATAAAATTTTATTTCGCAACTTTTATAGTAAGCATTTTCCGTTCTACAGCAATTGACCATAAAATCAATATACTTGAGAAAATGGAGCAGGTTGGGTGCGTACTCATTTTACCTTTCCGAACAAAGAAAAGCTCACAGTGCAACTAGGTTAACTATATGAAAAATACCATTGAAACTTTACAGAGACAGAAATGTGATGGTAGTTCATGTCGGTAGTTCGATGTAGGGTTATCGGTTTTTCTATGAAAACAATAAAAGATTACTTTTAAGGTGTTCACTGCCAATACTTGGTGGAATGACATTATAATAAAAATAATAAAAGATTTTTAGTACTTCTTTCACTTAAAATTCATTTGATCAGGACCGGTTTCGCTCCTCGCGAGCATTATCAACTGATAAGAAAAATAAATTAAACAGTGGTATTAATACAAGTTAAATTGAAATAAAAAGGTGTCAGCAACTACTAACAATGAAAAGAATTTACAAATTATATTATAATTACACAGGTAAATTTTAATTGTGTTTATAATTGATATCATTTGCCACTTATATTTATTGATGATTTTTTAATTGTATGTTATAGGTGTTAAGCATTTTTACAATAAAAGATTAATCGATTTTGCGTATTGCTTTTTTTTAGATTCAAAAAACAAACACTCACTAAATTAAATTTAAGATTTCGACTGAAGGTGCTTGGTGGAATTTCAATATTAAATTTGAATCGTTCAAATTATGTACACTCCCGTCAGTTCAAGTTCATCCGTGCGCTTGAACGCCTGAAGATGCCGAAAGGCGAAACCCGGGTCGTTAGTGACAAAATCTGTGGGAGTGTACATAATTTGAACGATTCAAATTCACTAAATTAAAATTTATTTAATACAATCTGTACCGGTTTCGCACTTCACGAGCATTTTCAAATGATGAAATTATTAAGTAAAGATTCTGATTGTATTGAATAAAGTTTTTAATCAGTAAAAGATTGTTTTTTTTTTTGTTTAATGCCTTTCCACCAAGAATTGACTATGAAAACATTAAAAGTAATTTTATTTTTCAGTAAGAATAACAAGAAATTATCGAAAAAAAGCTTTTAAGATAAATTGCATTTGAAATATTTTGTTCTGCATGGGCTCCAAAAACACCTGTGTATTTTATACCAGCGCTCGGCAAAATGTGGTCCGCGGACAACTGGTGGTCCGAAAAAAAATCTTGCATTATTTTATGAACTTGGTGCATTTTTAAATGCATTTGATCACTTGTATTTCAATATGTAATATTTATCACAAAAGTCCAGTTAGTGGTCCGCTGGATTAAAATTGTGAATTTAGTGGTCCGTGAGCCCAAAAAGTTTGCCGACCGCTGTTTTATACCATATAGTAGTGCCATCTGTCAACACTTGCCTAAAATTCACGCTCACATACGCCCCTCGCTGTCCAAAGCTTTGATACATCTAAACTGAGTTGTAAAAAAGTGATGATTATCAATTGTCTCATCTTTTTAGTCAATCGAGTCATTTTATTTCGATTTGTATTTATATGAAAATTGTTCGTATTTTTTTTATTTCCATATGCAAAATCTACCTACCGAGAGAAAGCTAGAAATTATTACTAGTTGTACTTTTGTGGACTTTTAAAAGAAAACTATTCGAATACAATGGTTAACATAACTTAAACATAAAATTTATGAAATATCGTTCTATGGAACCGGTATATAAAAATACAAAATAGATTACATACTAATATCTCTAACAGCGATATCATCATTCTGACTAGTCGCATTAATTTGATCTAACCTATGTAATAAGCAGATGTAAGCTAATAATAATTTATAATAGCTTTGACATTTCAAAAACATACTCATAATTTGATACTGTGTTGATTTAGCGTTTGTTTTGTTAGCACCCACTTACAAATTTGAGTGAAATATTAACGTAAACGAAATTGAAGTAGACAAGTAATTGGATGTTACTCTCACAAATATGACATTTCAGACTCATTTGTGGGAAGGAAATCTGGGATAAGCTTTGGAAATTGATACGTTAAAGCAAAAGATTTCAATTACAGACGCTTTTCTAAAACATACTGAATTAAACGAAGCGATTATATTGTTTCAAAGGAAAATAATGAATACACTGTACGTGTAAAGAACCAGTGATTTTTTTAATACATGTATTCTGACACATTACCCTACGGAGCGAACCGCTATTGATCTAAAACAGTGCTTCCCAGATTAGGGGCCGCGGAATTTCTTCGGGGGCCGCCGCAGAATATGTTTTGTATTGAGGAGGGCCGCGGATTATTTTATTTCAGATTTAGTGGGCCGTGGAATGAGAAAGGTTGGGAAGCACTAATCTAAAGAATATATTGAGGTATATTTTAGAAGTTTTTTCGGAATCAGTTAAATTAAGATAATTAATGATATTTTCATATGACTTTAATTATTAACTAGTTTATTATCTTGTAGCCGAAAGTTGTGTGGTGTCCTACTCGGTTAAAAATTCCCAAACGGACACTTTCATTCTTACATTGATTATTCAAACGATTTATAGATTTTTATCCAATGGGCATAGGTTTCTGCGATGTTTCCTTACTTCTTTCTCAGCAACTGTTTATCCTCCATTAAATTAGTGTTTTTTTAACAACGTTTTATGTTTTCCTAAGTGCTAATATTATAAACATTTTCTAATTAACTACATTTGTCAAATATAAAGTTTTTGTTTAAACAAAAAATAAATTGATAAAAATTGTCATAAAACATTTTATGTTTAAATAAGATGCTCTAATCTAGGTGAGGAGCAGCATTTCAATCACATCAATTTCAGAATTTTCGAATAATAATCGGTATTAGATGTTCTTTGAGACTAATTTTGTAAAAAAAATATAATTCCTTACCACAAAGAATTGACAGATATTAACACATTAAAAGCGAAAGGACGTAGTTTAAGAAGAATCCAATCGGTAATATTTCCATCTCTACAAACACACTATTAGATATCTATATTTTCTTCCAGAACGAGGCAAAACAAGCTCTTGCAATGTAAACACAGTTAAATGGTTTATACAATGTTGGAAAGTTTCAATTTATTCATGGTTTCAGAACACGGAAGACGAAATGGAAACAAAATACAGGGCAACATTACAAGACTATGATCCCACTATGAATTAAAGTCGAGGGATTTTAATTATCAAGTCGTGATTTGAAATAATTTCTTTGGCAACAAAGCGGTACAGACGTCACAATACGCAGAATAAATGGCAGTGTCGAAGAACGAAGGCAGAAGTAAATCACGAAACGACGATGAAGAGGTTATGATGATGATGAATGGGAGTGAGGCGTGATCGCCGACTCAGTTGTGGGAAACGGACCGGAGGTAGCGGATGGTCATTGTTATTTCATGCCATTATGCAAGTTTCATGTCGATACAATGTCCGATGAGAATGATCACGATTGAAAAGTCGACAAAAACAGTAGATACAAACCATTGATTTGTTTACAGTTTATTTTAATACTTTCTGCAGTTCACGTTATATTATGTAATAAATTCAATACATTTAAAATATAAAAACCACTCTTCGCTTATTCAAATAATATTTAAGTAATATTCAAATAGTATTTCTGTTTGTCGCCTGCTGTGGCTCAGTTGGTAAGACCTTGCTCTACCGATCACACAGGTTCGATTCCCGGTCAGATCACAGTGAATTTGAGAATTATTCAATTCAAAGTTGTGATCGAAGACTGGGTGTTTGTGATGTCAATTCACATCATTTCCTCTCCTCCAATCCTTCTGATCCTTTAATAACTGGGTGTAGAATAGCGATTAGCCAACCACTAGTCCTGTTCTAGCCTTATCCTTTCTTTCCCTACTCACTTTGAAAAAAGTGAGGTTGAGCGACTGAGTAACAGACAGTTCTCGTAGAAAAAAAAAATCTGTTTGAAGGGTGTCTGGCATTTCCTCACATAATAACGGGGCGTAGCATGAGGGAGTAGTTAATCACTAGTCTTGTCCTAGACTTATCCTTTTATCAGTACTCTCTTCGAAAAAGACAGGTTGAGCAAACTGAATAACACGTAGTTTTAGTAAAAACGTTTCTGATGAGATTAACTTCGTATGTGTTTATATGTTCTACATAAATTATAGACGTGGGGTACATTATCTTGCAGGAAGACCGTATTTAAAAAATCATTAGGTTGAACAGGGTTTGTTAGTTCGTAGGTTTCTTTAAAAAAGAGAGGCAGAGCAACATGGATTAAAAAAAGAACATGTGAATTTTATAAAGAATCAAACTAAATTTATTAATGAATTATAGAAAAAAATATATATAATCGCCTATCTAACATTTCATCTTAAAAATTATATTGACTGAAATAAGCCGTTTTCCATGTCCGAATAGAAAAAAATTCAACAAATGAAACATAAAAATAAAATCAAACATATTTATTAAATAAAATGCTGCAACACAAGAATTTGTAGTAGTCTGACCAATCAAACGATTGCAACTGCTATCTTAATAACTGACGTCATAACGTTCGCAAATTCATGTTTATGATTACTGGCCAGACGATTGAACTCTGAACATGGGAAGAGTGATGTTGTTTTAAATTTTATTTCATTAGTCTAAATATTGGTAACTTACATAATGTGAAAGGTTAGATAAAAAAGTATTCAAGATTGATGAAAGAATATGCATTTTTGATTTTTCGACTCAGCAGTCATCACTAATAGCAATGGACAGATAACGAATGCATTAAATTCAAATTTACGATCTTGTAGAAATATAATTTAGTATCACATGCTTAGATAAACTGAGTTCCCGTCAAAATAATACTCATAAATGTCATTGTATCATACTCGTGAGTTATTTGTATTGGCGATTTTATTATTCATTGGTTCTTGATATATTCATTGGTTCTTATAATTATTCTTTGGTTCTTGAATTAAATATTACAAAACATAATGCAGTATTTTGCACTTTCTGTGTGAATTTTCGCATGATTTTTAAATGGTAAATAAGTGTCTTATGTCTCGCTCATATAAGAAATGTCGCTTCTTGTTTTAATATAAACAAAATAACTGTTGAAAAAGTACAAAAGAGTTCTTTATCGTATATGATCTGTATCGTAAAAATATATATACATACATACATACTATGCAGAAAATAAAACATTTTTTATCTTATTTCACATTAATTTCAGAAAGATCGGGAGACGAGAATTATTAAATGATGAAAAAATCGATACAGGTTTATTTATACAAAATTGAGTAAGACTAATAATCAACGTGTATGAATAACATTGAATCATTTGCCATCATTAGTGCATCATTAGTGCATATAATTATTATCAATTAGCTTGTATGATATTTACAGGTGGCAGTGCAACATTCATCAATTATTTAATAAATCATTTCTAATCCATTAACTCGCACACACATATATTGAAAATCTTTGGGTAAACGATCGTAAATATGTGTACCTAAATCGTTTTTTTATGTATATAATTCGAATGTGTTTAGGTAGAAGGGATCAGCCCACAATTTTTTGAAAAATTGTTTTATTTGATAATCACAATGTTTAAAACAAAATATACCATCTGTCAAGAAGACTTAAGTCGCAAATACCGAATAAGTATCTAAATTAAGCTTTGAAGTTTGAAAAAAGTAGGGCCTGTGAAATTTGCAACTAAGAAAAGAGACCTTCCTATAGAATTTTACATTGGGTTAAATAAACATCAGTTTATAAGTCTTTTTGCACTTCAAGGTTGTGTTTATTTCATTTTTTTTATACATCCTAATGGAAGTATCTCAATAGAAGTTTTTTCTACGAAAACTGTTTGTTACTCAATCGCTCAACCTCACTTTTTTTTAAAGTGAGTAGTAGAAAAAGAAGGATAATGCTAGAACAGGACTAGTGGTTAACTAATCGCTATTTGTAGATCATGTTATTAAAGGATTAGAAGGATGGGAGTAGAATTAATAATAATGTGAATTGACGTCACAAACACCCTGTCTTCGATCACAACTTTGTATTGAATAATTCTCAAATTCATTGTGATCTTACCGGGAATTGAACCCAGACCTGCGTGATCGATAGAGCAAGATCTAACCAACTGGGCCATAGAAGACGACATATAATTTGACATTGGACTAAAATCGTTTAAAAAATGTTTTTCGTCTTTCCTGTAAAATTTATTGTGTGGGTTGATTCCTTTAACCTAAACACAGTCGATATAATTATGGTATTTAAAAAAGATATTCTTAGAATTATTGTCAAAATAAAACGTCATTTGTAATATATCAGATAAGAAATTTTAAATGTCTGAAACTGTAACTACTTCGTACAATAAAACGTGCTGGTATAATTTATTGTAATATAAACATTCAAGGAAAACTTGTATATTTATGAAAAGGTTTCGGTATATTAGAGCAAATGTATCAAGTCGACGTATCGTGTTTATCGATTTTTATGCAATACTGACCTCAATCTTATGCATTTTCATCGTGTGTTCAGTATTAAATAAATAACCGTAAAGATTAACGATATCGTAAACGAAATGTAAAAACCGATACCACATGCTGAGTTTACCCAAAATTATGGATGATTACTATGTAAACCATCCAATGGAATCAGTAAATCGTTACTTTAATTCAATTTATAAAATAAACATACGTTGTAAATAAAATTTCTTCGAAACCGAGAATCAAAAATCTTCATCATCTCGATAAAAGAACACAAAATAATATCTCAAATTAAATTGTGCTAAAAATTATGACATTGCAAAAATCCTGGATAAAAAATCTCTAAAATTTACCGAATTTGCGATATAACAACTTTTTTATAATCCATGTCCGCTCCCCATATGGAGCATATGGCCTCATAATGGAAGTATCATAACAGAAGTTTTTTCTACGAGAACTGTTTGTGACTCAGTCGCTCAACCTCAAGTGGTAGGAAAAGAAGGATAAGGCTAGAACAGAACCAATGGTTAACTAATCGCTATTGCTACACTCGGTTATTAAGGGATCAGAAGGATGGGAGGAGAGGAAATGATGTGAATTGACTTCACAAACACTCAGTCTTCGATCACGACATTGTCGCCTGCTGTGGTCCAGTTGGTTAGAGCTTGCTCTACCAATCACGCAGGTTCGAGTTCGATCCCCGGAAAGATCACAGTGAATTTGAGAATTATTCAATTCAATGTTGTGATCGAAGACTGGTTGTTTGTCAATTCAATAACAACATACCCAACTTTTATATGTTATTTTAAAAAATACAATACGAAACAATTATAGATTATAGGTTACTAAGGCAAACAATAGTATTGTATATATAATAGTTCTACAAATGCCGAAATAGCTATCAACTATTTTTTTTTTAATGTAGAACTAAATCCGTAGTATAATGGAGTTCTACCAATTAAATCAATTATAGATTAGATCGGAAATAAATTCTTTAATCGTAATATGTTATGGCGGCTAAATAAAATCTATGCTAAATTAATAATATTAATCGACAAAAATTTACTTACTACTATATTGACAATCAGTATTCCTAATAATAGGGATTAAAAATAATATGTGTTATTATGACTATGGACTGCAATATATTTGTGTATATTAAAAGATATAACTAGTCAATCTTAATACATTTAAAAAAGTAAATTTGTATTAGTAAAAAAATACTTTATAACGAGTTTGCGTTGCAATAAGATGCAATAAAATTTAATAAGGGCACGCAATGATATGTATAACTTATTCATTTCGTTTCATACATCGTCAGGTACCATGGGAGCTATATATTGAAAAAATGTCTAGGACAGGAAAATTTATAGAAATATAATATTGCAATTGGCCGATACTGTGGTATTGATTCTCAACATTTGGTGATATAATTATTCATTTTTTTTTCGTAATATGATACTTTCTGAAACTTTTCGTAGACTGTAAGAGCTTTCATTATATATTGTTTATTTTAATGTGAGGAGGAAAAATTACATGTGTAATCTTTATATCCCCTTTCCGCATATATTCTATTATACCAGGATTAGTAAAACAAATATGATTACAGAAATTAATGAAATTATTGAAAAACCCCTTACGATTACTGTAAGTTAGTAAGTGTAAAAGTGTGTCAAATAATAATAATTTAATAACTGTGTAGATTTCAAGTCTTTATATTTACAACTCGACACTCGTCATCAAAACTCAACCTAAAAATATTATAATCTTTCTAATGTTTATGAATCGAATTTACTTTTTAAATTACAATTGTAAAATAAATTTACTTTAAAATGGATTATTTGTTATTATTTATCAGTATTTATTCTTGTATGAATTTTACATTTTTCAATAAAGATCGGTTTCGGAAATCACAACCATTATCAACTGATAATCGAAGACTGAAAGAGGCCCTGATATTTTTTAAGAAGTGTAGAATTAAATCACTTTTAGAGTGTTCACTGTCAATACTTGGCGGAAAGGCATTATAATAAAAAAAAACACAATATTCCTTTGTATTTTTTTCCACTTTATTGTCAATTGATGTTTTTGACAGTTGACAATGCTTGCAATAAGCTAAACCGGTCCTGACCTTTTAAATAAAGTGGAATAAAGTACAAAGGAATATTGTGTTTTCATTAATGTAGAAATAAAGCAAAAATGTTTCTTTAATTTTTAATATTATAATACCTTTACAGCTATACCTTTAATAGATAGTGAAGATATAATATAACATATAAAATAACTTAGATTATTCCACGTATGTAGTGAACATATAAAAAGTATTACAACGAAACAACTTTACAAATTATTTGATTATATCTTTGATCAAAGTTATACAAGATAATTAAACAAATATAACATGTTTCTAAGTGAAAACAACAAACTGACTTTGTTGCTTGAGTGAAAAACTTTCCTTTTTAAGTTCGCATTATTTACATAATTAATATATAGAGCAACTTTGCCTGCTATTACTAACGGAAGGTAAATACTTTTTGATAATGAAAATAACTTTAATATTGTACGATATTAAATGTAGCCAGATCTTTAACGACTGGTAGAAGAGATCGGGTTCAATGTTCCGCTTTGCCCGTTTACTGTTCAAACTTTCTTTTGCCCAAATTAAACTTTTCGAAGGATACTAAAAGCTTACAGCGTTGTTAATATCCAAGGGTCGAAAGTTTTAATCATGATTTCCTTGGAGGCTTACGGATTACATTTTACTGAACGGCTTTGTATTGCCAATATCATATTAAACTTGAATATATTGTTATTATATTTAAAAAATAAAACACTGATTTGTACTAATTTCATTTTATATGACTATGACTTTTACCCTTGACGAGCACTATCAAATGATGATATAATAGAATATTACAATGCTATTTAAATAGAAACTGTGGAAAGGGAAAAAAGACGTAACACACACGTAACAAATTTTATAGAAGACACAAAAAACGTTTTTTTATGATTTTGGGTCAAAAGAAAATTGTGAAAATACACTGCCCTGAAGTGCATGGAAACTGATAAACTAGTTTTTAATTGGCTTTATGTGATATTAATTTAAATATATTTTTCAAAAATAACCTTTTTCCCAGGCCTATCTTAAACAACAAAGTAACAAATTGTGACACGTGTTTCGCCCCTTTAATTGAAACAATTTAGTTATTTTTACATTAAAAATAAACTTCCACAAAGTTACCGCCGAATCCATCGAAGACACTAATTTACCTAACGCATAGTTGTAAAAATATTGCATTACACAAAATTTTTTTTCGAAATTAACTTAATCGAAAGCATAAAACAAAGTTTGAAGTTCTGTGCCAAAAGCTCTTGAAAGCGCAGGTCTAGTTTATATCACTAGGGGGAGGTTCAGATTTCGAGACGCCATTACGGTATAACGACAGTTCTCATAACCTCACTACCAGATCATATTCGTAAAATTATCATTATTTTGAATTTCAACACCACAGACTTAGAAATTGGATACAATTCCAGCACATAAAATTTGTAAAGTAAATGACACCCCCTGTAATAACAAAATAACAGTGACAGCTATCACTAGTTGTATGTAATTATGATAGCAGACAAACGGTACCATTGTCTTATTAAGTATTTTTAATGTTCTAAACGTCAACATTCAAAATTTAAATGTGATTTTTTTCAAATAAAAAAACAAACATTTGTAAACTTTCACCTAGCATCAGTAATATCTAGTTTGGTGCATTGGACAGATATTAAAAAACATTAATGTTAAAATGTATTAATTTAATTAATTGTTAATTAATTTTAATTATTTATTTATTTTATTATTAAAAAAAAATATTTGACATTACAGCTTACGCCAATGCGTCAAATTTTGAAGTTGAAAGATCATACGAGATATACTCGATGAGAATTTTTGAAAGTCACATGAGATTAACTCAAGGAGAATTGACTTCACAAACACCAATGTCTTAGATCTCAAATTAAAATTGAAAAAATCTAATTTGACATTGACCTTATCGGGAATCGAACCTGGACCCACCTGATCGGTAGAGCAAGCTCTTATCAACTAGACCAAAGCGGGTGACAATTATGACAGTAAGACTTTTTTAGAATTAACAGAGAAACCGAAATTAAGTTAAAAATAATTCGTATATAGTTAAAATAATGACAAAGAAGCACTCTATTGAATAATCGATATTTATTTTAAATTCCCAGCGTTCAATCCTTTGAAAGACGTAAAAGTTTCAGTAGTAATCAATTGTTACGAAACTTTAAACAAAACGAATGATTCACGTTCAATTTTATTTTGTCACCTTTCTGGCAGGTGTTGGTAAATAACAACACTGACAAAGATGAGTTAAGTATTCAAATCTTGTTGATATAAATTATTTGTTTGGAATAACTCAGTGATTACATTGATTACACCAGTTTGCCAAAACAAAACATTTGTTTTCAAATGCAGGAAATTGTCCATGTCTATTAATTTTAAACTGCTATTTGTGTCATATCAGCGTTAATGCATCTTTTCGTTGTTATAATAATTATCTATGCAGCATAAAATATCGATGCTAGTGTTTTCATCTTTAAAGTGGAAATTTTTCATTTGCTGATTACTCAGTCACTGACCAACAACCGGCAGAAGATTTGCAAAAGAATCACATTGAGCAAGTAAAATGAAACAACTCACTTCCAAGTTTAGTCTAGTTGGTTAGAGCTTGCTATACTGATCAGGTGGGTCTGGGTTCAATTCCCGGTAAGGTCAATGTCAAAAATTGGATTTTTTAAATTTTTCAATTGACATCTAAGACATGGCTGTTTGTGACGTCAATTCTCTTTGAGTTAATCTCATGTGACTTACAAAAAATTCTCATTGAGTATATCTCGTTAAATGTTTCAAGTTAAAAAACATTCAAGTATTTGACGCATCGGCGTAAGCTGTAATGTCAAATATTTTTTAAAAGATATCAAAAAAAAAATACTTATATAGAGTAAAAGACCTGCCACACATATTACTTAAATCAGTGGAATAACAGTGAGTTGATTTTGATTTACAATATAAAATCTGTCCCTGCGTCCAGTAAAAAAGAAAAAACCCCGACTCTTAATCAATTTTTAGTTTATTGGTAAACGTTGTGATAGTCCTATAATGCTTCTCAAAGAGGCGAAACATGTGTCACAAACTGTAGCACGACAAGTAGAATAACAAAGTTATTAAATTTAATTTTATATATAAAATCGATTTCCACAGAGTCACAACTGAATCCATCGAAAACAAACATATTTTGTTCGTAACAGCAAATGATATTTGATTCCCGTATCACTACTGTCCCTAAAGGGGAAACTAACCCAAGTAGTAGCAATAGATGGTTATACACACGCTATTAGGCGAACAACGTGGGTATTAAGGTAGGAAGTTCTTAGAAATAAATTTCAAGTTGTGTAGTTAACCGTATGTGAGGTAGCTCTACCTTGTCTATAAAGTAGACCATGGAACCTACACGAAATGAAGACAGGTATATGTACTATGTAGCTATGGCACGTACTGAGTAAGCGACATGAAAGGTGAGCTGCAATTTATTTTTTACGTGAATATTTGATGGAAATAAATAACTGAATCATGCTTATTACAGTTGCTCATTTAGCTGTCGTTACGGTTCATTTAAGTTTACGTTCAACTTCACAACCGTCTTCCATGTCCTTTTTAGTCACTCGTGATATTTATTATCCGTCCACTATCTATCTTGTTTTCTTGATCTCGATAAATAAATAATACTGGATTAAAACGCAGTATTTTTGATTTTTTGTAGAGTTCTATTTTCAGCGACGGATGTCATCCGTTATTTTGGTTGATAATTGATTTTATATCGATTGAAAAATTAATTAGTAATGAAATAAATCACTTTTTCGTGCGAACTCCATAATATTTAATATAGATTAGGACCGGCTACACTCGTAGCGAACATAATCAACTGATGAAATTATAAATCGATACACGGTTATTCATAAAAAAATCAAGTCAGACGTTATAAGGTGAAGTTAACAATTTATAAAAGAAATATGAAAATAATGATACAAATAATGACACATTATTATCCATAACCAAAAAAAATAATACATCTTAATAATAAATCTTTTTAATTTGCAATTAAAATAAATTTAGATTAAAAATCAATTAATCAATAAAGGTATTTATAAACATGGAGGTGCCACGTGGCGGCCATATGCTTCACATAGGGAGCGAATATGGTTAAAGAAGAAGTAAAATTAAAACAAAAATGTGTTTTTTACATAATGTCTTCTTACCAAGAATTGACAATGAACACCTTTGTGAGTGAGTTTTTTGAGAATCGTTAGTTGTCAGTATATTTAGTATTATTATAACACGATTAATAATTTTTGAGACAGGGAAACATGGAGGTGCCGCGTGGCGGCCATATCCTCCACATAGGGAGCGAACATGGCCAAAGAAAAAGAAGAATAACACAATTAAAACATTGAAAAGCAAATAAGCTTGTCAAAATAATTTTTATACATTCAACTTATACAAAGCAATATATCACTCACGCGTTCGAAAGTGAAGTACACATCCCTAGAGATCGGCACCGAACGAGATTGAGATTAACGAATGGGACTTTTCGCATTTCTACGGCGACGACTGCTTTCCTATTAGCCTGGCGAATACATCACAAGGCTAGTTGATTTTTCTACGTTCTAAAACAGCGGTCGTACAACCAGCCATAGTAGACATTTAAATTTTATACAACTCCGATATAATAATTTTAACTATAACATAACCTAAATTTGTACATTTCCACTTGTTTTGTCACTAATGGACAGTGCATGGATGAACTTTTTTACGCCTTATAAATTAATGAAAATATACAAGTTATTTCATGTGAACGGTAGTTGATAACCATTTTTATTTTATTTTTAAGAAATAAATCTAAAACAATAAATTAATCAAACTATATATTTATTATTATATTTGATAACTTGGTTATTCCACTTACTGTGTTACAATTTGTGACATGTATTTTGGTTCTTTATGAAGCATCTTCAGACAAACAATCGAAAGAGTAATATAACATAAAAACTATAAAATACATGTGTGCGTTTGTCTGTCACAAAATCTCGTCACTAACTCCAAACGGTAAACAGTAGCGAAGTAAAATTTGCACACGTCATTTTGGATGACATTTTTACTGTGTCAATTGTGCTATTTACAACTTTTAGCATTGTTATTTATTGATGGATTATGTTTTGAGGGTGCTATGGTTCACTGTGATATTTTCAAATTTCAGCATCAATCCATCAACATTTGCTATCATCTATCTCAGGCAAGGGTAAGAAATACCAAGTATCGATAAAATAAAAACTGATTCTAAATTCTCATCTCATAAATTACAAAATTGAATGCTATTTTCTACTGAACGCCGATGGGGTGGTATATATAAACAATATTAGTTCGAATTGCAAATTAGGGAAGGTGTGGTTTGAAAGGGTAAACCCCATAGGAAATAAATTGGACAGTATTGAGCCACCTGCCGTATTTAAAATGTTGTTAACTACAATCAATTGATTTCAATGCTTTAATTGATTTCCAAAAACTCTAAGCTATTCATCGTCAACCTTTTATTGTTTACTCGATGGAATTTTATATGGTAAACATTTTTTTCTTTGAGATTTATTGAATTCCAACTATTTGTACGGTCACTAGTACTCTTCACCTGTATTCTTCTTTTTTGACCATATTCGTTCCCTATGTGGAGCATATGACATCCGTGTTTTCCAGTTACCCGCTAATTAGTTTACTTTCTCGCATGAGATGCCAGCATCCGTCAGTTCCACCAAGTACATCATGTGGATAGCACCCCACTAGTACAATCTACCTTTAATTATCTTGTTGATAAATAGTAATAAATTATGATCAAAATTAGGTGGTGTTTTTCGATGCATTAAGATTGATGATACTAAGGAAACAAAAGGTAAAGAGTGAAATAAATATTGTGTATTATTACAATATTATTGTAACAATTTTAAGCAGCGGTGGGCTGCCAATATCTTAACAAGGTGCTCGGTAAATCTTACCCATTTTCGCTCCCAATGTGGAGCACATGGCTTCCCAATGAAGGTATGTCAACAAAAGTTTTTTTTCTACGAGAACTGTTTGTTACTTAGTCGCTCAACATTTCTTTTCCAAAGAGAGTAGTATGGATAGAATGATAAGACTAAGACATGACTAGTGATTAACTCGAACCCATGAGGTCCGGCACGGAAGCCCACAACGCTGAATGAAAAGAAGTCTTGTTTCATAATAAAATTTAACCATCTACAGAAATTGCAGTTAGGTGCTGATTTGATCTAACACGAATGATTTTCTTATCAAGAGGCTCGCCGGCCGCGCTGAAATTTAACAAGGGGCTCGCGCGAGCCCCCTCCAGCCCACCCCTGATTTTAAGGCATTCAAAGTTTGATTACACCTGCTAAGCATGATATCAAACTTTCTGACGCAGATCTCTTTGTGACAAGTTTGCAATTATTTATTAAGAGAACTTTGCTTTATTGGTTAGCTATCAAACCAATAAATGTTGACAACTTGACATCTAACCGAAATAAATTAAGACGTCGAAATAAAAAGTTTATTTCATTTTGTAATATTGATTTGTATCATAGTATTGGTATATGTATGTATCACAATAATTGTAGTATGTGTATTAAAATCGTATTCTATTATATAATGTTTACTGTATGTGTTTTTTAATTGTATTTCTTTGGAGTGTTGTCTATGTTTTGAAATAAAACATAATTTTTCACTCTATCTTAAAAATCGAGAAACACAGTAACGAAATTCGTGCATTTAGTATAGGAATTATTTTTTGGATTCCAGTCCCAACTTTTCCCAGCGCAGGTCATCGACTGTGGAAAAATTAATCAAGAGGTTACCAGAAAGCTACACTCAAGTTTAAATTGCAAAATATATGTCAACTATCAGTGGTGGCCGGTCAATGTGGCATTCGATCAATGCATCCCTTGTATATGCAGAGGCGGTTATATTTCATGAAATAATATTCAAACATAACATTTATACCATTCACTCATTTTAAATTCTTCATGTATTTATTGTCTATAATAAATATTTTATTTAATTTTAAATTTTATTTTATTGAATTTTAAATGAGGGAATGGTATAAATGTTATTTGACTGCATTTATCTTCCTATAAAATGTACATACTTTAGACGGCTGCTCCCGTCTTTGAATCACATAACTGTAAGCCAGTGAATATTTTAAACTAAAAGTAAGTTAAAAAATAAAGCGAGAAAGTTTTCAGAAGTTATCCCATCATATATTGCAGATGTTTCATAAATGTTTCCTATGTGTAATAACCGTTAATCAAACGATATTACTTTAACTGGCAAAAGTATTGAGTCATTAGCGATTTGAGTGTATCATTACTGCACCCCACTTTCATACATTAATGAGGGGTTTCAGCTTTACAAGTTTTTGCGAAGATATCCTACATTGACTTTAACATGCACACGAAATGCAGTGAGCAACAATATTTGGAATTTTCTGCAGGAATTATTGTTTACATTTTATAGTCTTCTATAGTTCCGTGGCGCAGCGGTCAACTTTGTTGGCTTCCGTGACGTATCTCACGGGTTCGAGACATAATACGAACGGCATTTTTTAAGCCGAATTGTCGACTTCTGTTCGAAGGCATGGGTGTTTTTTTGATCATTATTTTTAACCTTGTCCACTCCTAGCGTGGGGGCATACGTTATCATAATGGAAGTTTATCTAAACAGAAGTGTTTCTACGAGAACTGACAACTAAATCTCTTTTTTTCTTAAGAGAGTAGCTAAAAAAATATTGGTGCTAAGACAGGACTAGTGGTCGGCTAACCACTCTAGCCACGCTCCGTTTATAAGGTAGAAGGGATTTAAGACATCCATGCCGTGGAACAAAAATCAATAAATCGATTAATCGATTACGATTTTTGTTTGTGATGTGTGAACATTCCCTTTTACCATTCAAAACCTAAAAAATAGTAGCACTTAGCGAAAGCTATTAGTAAGCCACTAGTCCTAACCTAGGCCTATCCTTCTACCCCTCTACTTCTACTATAAAGAGAGGTTTAGCAACTGAATAACAAACAGTTTTCGCTGCAAAATACTTTTGTTGAGATACCCTTTTTTATGAGGTCATTTGTTCATATTGAGAGCTGGCATGGATTTACAAAAATATCTACGATACCAGTTCCAAAGTGCGCTGTCTTTATTTGGCAACATCGAGTTAAATATGAAAAAGCTTTCAGAATACATACTAAGACCAAGAGTAACCAAGACATTACTATCTTACATTAGATTATAATGTAACAATTGGGTCTGAATGAAACGCTACACTAAGAGATATAACATTTTATCATGTGTTACAAATTCCTAAATTACATTGTACATACGAAAGATTTCCTGGTCTTTGCATATTAAAACAATATAAACTGACGCACCAATTACTCCACAATGGATTCCGTGAATCGCTTACTTTACATTATGACAATTGCACAAGTTATATTGTAGTTATTGTCTGTGTACAGCTCATATGAATGAATACAGCTTAATAATAACTGCTTCGAGATCGCTAGTTATACCACGACGATCAAGAAAAGTGTTGCAAGGTCTTGTGCCATACCACGCTTGGAATCTTTTAAAACGGCTAACAAATGTGTGTTCACATAATAATGATGGTATGAAGAAAGAGGTTTAAGAACAATTTCATTAAATGAATTTAAATCCTAAATATACCAAACCAAAACGTAAAAGAATTAGCCAGTCAATTAATAATAGTAAAAAATAATTTCAGAAAAGCATAATTGTAGCTATAAACTTTATTATTTTTTTATAATTAATTTCTCTAACGATATTAGTTTTATCCAATATTATCTCTCCTTCAAAAGTCTCTTTGCTTCCTTCCAGGTCATCCCAGTGTCCCGTTGCTCCGCCAAGTACTTCCTGTAAATGCTCATCAGTTGGTAAAAAAGACATGCAGGACTCCTTTAGGATATCCGCAGCCTATGTCAAAAACAGATCCATCGGCAATTTTTTTTTAAATATCAAAATCTCCTTAATCTGCTTTTTTGAGACTCACGGTAGTACTCGATCAGAACCAACTTCGTCACTTGTTCAACGCATGCATCTCGACAGTGCTGGTTAACGGTAGCGATTCATAGTACTTATGAATGTACAGATTCATTTTATACTGTACTATGAAAACAAATGCCTGCGGCAAATACTAGGCCCTAAGGCAAAGTTTCTTAAAGGTATTAAAAGAATCACCCCCTTTTGCAGAAACAAATTATCCAAAATTATCTAACGCCCCCCCCTCACCTAGGAATTTGAAATTCTCGATTCCCTATACTTTTTCTCCAAAATATCTCCAAAACTCGTTTTTTTTTAGCTCACCGACAAATTTGAAATCCTCAATTCCGTATACTTTTTCCCCAAAATATCTCCGAAACTCATTTTTTTAGCTCAGGAATTTGAAATCTTCAATCGCCCCCTCGCAATCCTACAGCGTCCCCCAAAATCTGAAAAAATAAAAACGCCCCCCAGGGGGGCGGTACCACCCCCGTTAAGAACCACTGCCTTGGGGTACGGTGGTTTGACTGTTAGGATCACGGAGATATAGTGGAACTTATTATTATTATTAATACTTTTATAAATAATGTAGCAAATTTCAATTCAAGCAACTAATTGAATATAATAATGACAACATTCAAATAAGGAAAAATGAAATAAACGTTAATTTAAAAAAAATTAAAAAAATATTTTTTATTTTTCCTGGAATCTATTTATTTTTCTTTGTTATACAATTTATATTTTCAACAGTTGATAATGTGCATGTAGAGCGAAACCGGTCATGATTTATTTTATTATATTGTTATCTTTCCTGTAAGCACGTCTCGCTAAATACATTCAATCAAAGTTTTTGTACGACTACCATATAGACGAAACGTCAGATTAAAAACTAATTAATTTCTAGAGTATGAATACCTAGGGCTTCCAATTTACTGCCAAATTTCAATTACCGGTAAACGTTAAGTAATTTGTACTATTACCGATAAAAGAAAAATGGTAGACTATTAGGTATGCTTGGAACTGAAATAGCTTATAATATTTCTGAGATCAATAACATCATAGTTAATTACATATACCTCGTTTTTATTTTTACTTAGATATGGAAATAACTGATTAAATATACACTTATTTCCATATATTATTGGCATACGCCACGACCAGCTTGGTTAATTTAGTGAAAAGTTGTCCATTGACTTATTAATGTATTTAATATTTTAATGATATACTTTAGATTCACTTGGTATAAATTCTTATTTTGGAATGAAAATTTAATATGCTTTCATAAACGAAATTAACTCTTTAATCATCAAGACTGAATTTTGTAAATATTTGTCCAGCAGATGACAACAATTGTTTTGATTCTATACTTTAACTCGATGGCTGCCACAGACGAGATATCTCGTAAATTGTGTTGTGCTCAACACACCAGAGATAAGTTATCTCGTCAATAAATAATTAAATTAATAGTTGCAAATTATATCCGGCGTGCTGTGTAATTACTTTGAATTATCTAGGGCAGCTAAAAGGTTAAGATCACTATATTTTTAGGATATACTTATAATTTAATATACTTATATCATAGCTTCAGAGAATGGTCGTTTTGCTGGTGGATGGCAGATGACACCGGTATAACCAGTAACGATTGCAATATCTGTTTAAATGTTTCAACAGTTGAAAAACAAAACATTACATTCTGGTTGTGTATTTGCAATAATATTTTGTTATAGTATGACTGTATATATCCTTAATTCACGATCATTTTTTTTCGGTATTTACAAGATTGCTTTCTAATTTGCCGAAATTTACCGAAGGTAAATATTGTCAATTAACCGGTAATGCAAGCCCTAATAGTACGTCATAAAACGTGCGTGCCTCTAATGATCGACAATTAATTTCCCGTTTATATTATGTCTCATATTATTTAATTGCCGGTGCAAAAAACTTTTTTAATGACTGTAGGTAACTGATTTTCTCTAGTCTAGAAAATACAATGAGGGTAACTATTATATAGTCCTTTAATTAATTTATAAATAAGTTTGCTTTATCTGGCATATGTACGTAAAAAAACCGGTGTTATCTATGGAGACAAAGTCCTGCCGGTCAAGTAATAAATCAGGAGGCTTTCAAGAGGTCGCTTGACAATTAAGAAGGTAAACAAAAAAGCCAATAAGTTAAGATATCGAACAGCGACCATCAAATGCAGGACAGTTTGTATACTTCGGCCATGGTTTTCGCAATCGATCGAATTTATCATGTATAGAAAAATTGAGGATGGTAGAATTTAATAATGTGTGTAACGGGTGTGTAAATAAAATCTAATTGTGTATTTTTTTTTAAATTGCGACTTTTTGTGTTATGTGACCGCTCCAGATACGTCATGTCTCGCATGTGATAGCTGTGTTTGTAAGCATTTAAAAATACATATTATACGGGTAGCCGGTAAATTGCTCGAATGGAAATTGCTCGAATTACAATTTATTCGAATTGCTTGGTTATTTAAAAGATTTTTCACGACTTTTTCTACGAACTTCATTTGTATCTTGTGCGACACTTGTTTAGAGAGTGAAATATAAAAATAATTTTCGTAAGTATTTATTTTAACCGTGTTCGCTCCAAATGCGGAACATATAATCTTTTAATGGAGTTTATCTCAACAGAAGTGTTTCTACGAGAACTGCTTATTAATTAGTTACTCAAACTGTTTCTATATATTTCCAGAACACATAGAAGACTAGGGCTAAGACAGAACAAACGGACAGAACAAACGGAAACAAATTGATTATCTTGTTATTCGAGCAATTTCCATTCGAGCAATTTACCGGGAACCGATATAACGAGTAATGCTTATAACTAGCAAATTTAGACGGTCCCATCTTCCTCTTAATGACCAAATTCGACTGTATTATAAATATACAATCCTAACGAATAATAACACGTTTTTAAAAAAACAAGTTATAATGTCGTAAACCTTGCCATGTTTAATCTGATGATGATTCTCAAAGAGCTGAAACACGTGTCACATTTTGTTACAACAAGTGGAGTAATAAAGCTACCAAATTTTATTGTATATCAAGTATTCAAACGAAACAATCTATTGTTTTTTACTGCCACTGTCACTGATCATTGTCCAGCCGATAAAGTATAACTTCATTAGGATGTTAATTAGTGTTATATGGAGGCAGTGGCAGTGGAAGGCTTTTACACGTTTTACATCGTGCTATTTCGAAGCCATGTTTAATGTATGTGCCATGTAATCTGTTAACGAGTGCCTTATATAGGTGTAATTGGTTTATGAGTCATAAAATCTTTCATAATCCTTAACATTTGGTCGTAAACAAACATTCTTCGCCTTGAGCTAAAACACCATGCATTATTATAATTGCGCTGTTTGTATAATCCTACCTTCGTATAATTGTTATTTTTTCTCTCCATTTCGAACGTAGTCATCAAAAATGAATCTCCTAGCTCAGGGGTCGGCAACATGTGGGTCACGAACCACATGTGGCTCTTTTTTTGCGAAATTCACCATGTTTACAAAAAAAAAAAAATCTTTCAATAGCTTTGTGCATATTAATTTGTAGGTCAGTTGGGTTTGGTTCGCCGACTAGACGAGTTATATTATATTATATATAATATGATGACGTTATCGCGAGCCTAATTATTCCTCTCTGATATGCTTCTATGAGCTGTCATGTTTCTATCGCACCAACAAGGAACAAATGATTTAGTATTTATCTAATTGTCAACCGTGTGTTGTACAAAATTGATAAATGAAAAATTTACTGTGAATCAATTGTTTTATATCTAGCATATCATTGTTCAAAATCACATGATATTTTAAATCTATTCATTGAAACTTAACAGTTCTTGTATTGTAACGTTTATTTTCTTATTAAAAAGACATTCTGTTTAACCAGACGCCCCTCCACCCACATCGGTCAGTTATATCAAGTTCTTCTTCTACATTAATAATTTGAACAATAAAAAAAGAAAACTTTTCAATATTTATATTCGTTTTATTCAGTAAATCTTCTTCAAAATTGAATCGTTCAAATTATGTACATTCACACAAGTTTTGTCACTAACGACCCAAGTTTCGCCTTTCGGCATCTTCTCTCGTTCAGGTGCACGGATGATTTTGAACTGACTTGAACATGACTTGACTTGACTTGAAAGAGTCAGTAAAAGTTCATCCGTGCACTTGAACACCCGAAGATGCCGAAACGCGAAACTTGGGTAGTAAATGACAAAACTTGTGTGAATGTACATAATTTGAAAGATTCAAATTTAAAATATTTAAATTCAACCAAGGAAGCTCATTCCACCTTCAGTCGAAATATTAAATTAAATCTTCTTCAATTAATAAATAAAAACATGGCTCTTTTGGTCCAAGAGGTTGCCGACCCCTGTCCTAGCTCAACGCACGAGTGCGTGCAGCTAATGAGGAGAGGAGACTCGTTACCCAATGGCATTTTCACATTTGGCTATTTTTCTGTCGGCCGAATTCACACAAAATAATGAGAAGAGGTTAAAAAACCATCAGACGTTGCTAATTGTGCCACACGCGAAACTCCGTCCAATGCTGAGACTTACATTATTCCATCGAATTTCTAGGACAAAGTTACAATAGGGCCTTTCTATGAATTTTCTTTAAAAAATCATTACTCACGCTATGTATGGGAGAAGCAGCATCCGCTATCAATTAGCAAGCAATAAACACAATTTTCTCATTATTGAATTTTATTGTTTATTATAAAATCACTCTTGATAACTTTGAATTGTTAGTACACCTGTGTTAAAAATTGTGACACGTGTTTTGCCTCCTTAAGAAGCATCAGACAGAACATCACAATGCAGGGGCCCTTATTAAATTTTACGAAGGCCGGCGAGCTCCTTGTTTATTTAAATGAAAACAATATTCTCAGATCAAGTTAGTATATAACTACAATTTCTGACATATATTATCTACGACAGCTTCAGTATACAAAAAGTATTTTCTTAGTCATTTAGATTGATAGTTTTACTCTAAATTCCATACTGTTACAAATTATAAGTGTATTAAATAACAATCGATTTCTTATTTAAGTATTGCATATAATTGCGTAGGAGTGGTAAAAAAAATCACTCCTTCCCCAAAAAACCGAGAATCGCTTTGAGATTAAGCGAGGCTTTTGTTAACGTATTGGCAGCCCACCGCAGTCGCAATGTTTATGAGAATAAACTAAAAATTGATTCCTATCGACGTAATTCACACATAATAAATTTTACAAGAGACACAAAAACGTTTTTTGACAAGAGTTTTGTCGTAAACGTGTTAGACATTTCTAGCGATGAAAAAATAGCGTCCAATCCCTCATAAACGTGCGCGTATGTTATCAAGTAGCAATGAAGAGTATTATTATTATTTTTTTTTAATAAAATACATTATGTGTTAGTAACGTTTTCAAGATTTTTGATGGATTTTCATTATTTCTATTTTTACACAATTTTGTATACTATAATGTTGTTATTTTTCAAATTACACAGTATTTAGAGAAACAATCTAACACGACTTATTTTATAGTCTATAGCAGGGTTTCCCAAACATATTGTGCAATGGAACACTTTGCAATTCTGGAAATGTTACCGGAACACAACTTATTTTTAGGTCACGTAATTCATTATACATACATAGTAAAAATATTGAAACTATATTTGTTATTTAATCATTTATTATGTATTAATTAATTGCTTTTAAAACATGTTACACAAACATATGCGTAAATAAAGAAAGCTCTTTGTGATTCAAAATCTCCGTCTGTACCTAGATATTTGACGTTTTAAACATCAATGGAGATTAATCATCACTCGATTTTGAATATGAATTAGTAGATTTTTAAATGTCTTGCAGCGTAAATTACCATTCCCAATTTTCGTGGAACATTGATTTAGGTCCCACGGAACACCAGTGTTCCGCGGAAAATAGTTTGGGAAACCCTGGTCTATAGTATACAGTAGCATTACTTTTGACCCTAGCAATTTAAATATACATTTTTTTTCAAATGGATTTGAAGATATTTTAGAACGACTCTAGTTAAAATAGTCCAACTCCACATAACTGATTTTACACGTTTTTTAAGCACGGTGTTTAGTGAAACGTATCAACCGTGTAAAAAAACATTTGAGTGAATATTTTCTCATTCAACTCCGTCACAATTATTTCACCTTTTCTCCTACCATATTATTTTTTTTAAATATTATAACTACTTAGTGTAGAAATTACCAATGTAAACAACATCAAAGTTTTAAACTGGTGCTCCGATTTTACTTAGAAGAAACTTTAATGCTATCCATATTACGGCGATAAAACCATAAACCATTAACGTGTCAGTTTATGTAACAAGATACAATCAGACAAAAGAAGCGAAAGCGGTTCATAATAGTGAAAAACAATCATTTACCGTACAAACTGGAGAAACACGTAACAAATATCTATGTAATTTCTTATAGTAAATAACTAATTGAGATGAGTTGATACGAGAGATTTTCTTTTGATTCTACGCTTGTTTGAAATCTTACCATCTCGACATAACGCTCAAAATTCAAAAATGTGAAGTGGCAATTAAAAAAAATCGTTGAATTAATTATTTTTCTCTATTGGTAGCTTTGAAAACGGGTGATTTTCAATAAACACAGTGTTTAAATATTAAAATTAAAAATCGGTTACGATGTAAATACTGCTGTGTATTTTTTTTAACCATGTCCGCTCCCAATGTGGAGCATATGAACTCCTAATGGAGTTTATCTCAATAAAAGTGTTTCTACGAGAACTGCTTGTTACTCAGTTGCTATTCCTACTCTCTTTTTCCAAAGAGAGTAGGAATAGGAGGAAAGGGCTAGGACAGGACTAGTGGTGAGCTAATCGCTCTCGATACGCCCCGTTCATATAATAGAATGGATGTATGGGAGGGGGGAATTCAAGACATCACATACATCCATGCCTTCAAACAGAAATTCATAAATCGATTGAAAATCCAATTTATAAAACTGCCCGTACTGGGACTCGAACCCGTGACCTCCGTAGCGGTAGCCAACGACGTTGACCACTCGACCACACAGGCGGCATATAAAACATTCATTTACTAAGTGTCAGTTCACGTAAGTTCATCCGTGCATTTGAAAGCGTGAAGATGCCGAAAGTCGAAACCCGTGTCGTAAGTGACAAAATTTGGGTGAATGTAAATAATTTGAACGATTCAAATTCACGCCTGTGTGGTCGAGTGGTCAACATCGTTGGCTACCGCTACGGAGGGCACGGGTTCGAATCACGGTACGGGCAGTTTTATAAATTGATTTTTCAATCGATTTATGAATTTCTGTTCGTAGGCATGGATGTATGTGATGTCTTCAATTCCCCCCACCCACCCATCCTATCTTATGAACGGGCGTATCGAGAGCGATTAGCTTACCACTAGTCCTGTCCTAGCCCTTTCCTTCTATTCCTACTCTCTTTGGAAAAAGAGAGGTTGAGCAACTGAGTAACAAGCAGTTCTCGTAGAAACATTTCTGTTGAGATAAACTCCATTAGGAGTCCATATGCGCCATATTGGGAGCGGACATGGAAAAAAAAATGTTTTAAGAACTTTCTTGAAAAACAGTTAAGAAGTAATGAAAATTATGTTGTTGTTTATATTGAATGCAAAAGAGACCTCCCTTTTTATGCGACTTTGGATAATGTCTTTGGGCGAAACGAAACTAAATTAAGCATTAGTGAGTGCATTTTAAATTAAATAGAAAATATCCAAGGCACTACTCATTCCCGTACACAATAGATGACTCAGCCATCGATAGCACTAAATGGTGATTGATGATGAAAGATTCGCAATTCAAAATGTCAAAATTGATATGTAATTATTATAAAATTGAATGAGCATTGATTGGAAACTAATTGCCCACATGCTATGATAAAAGTGAATGAGAGGAAAAAAATAGTTAATAATACGAAGAAGCAAACATTATTATTTCAAGACAGGTTTGTTGCGGTGTGCCCACTTAATTTTTTTCGACAGTGTGTCAGTGAGACTACGACAAGAAGAACAACTTGCGAACTCGGCCTTCAGAAAAAAAATGTACAGTCTGTACAAAAAATGTCATCCCATCACAAGCGTGTATGTTTGTTTTACGAATGTATTGTGCGTCCTGCAACCAAGTAGTCTTCGTTAATATTACGTAACAGATTACGGATAATTAAGGATTTATGTTAATGACTAATATATGTAGAGTCGGGGCCGTAAAGATAGGGACCAGTAAACTACTAAAAAATGTTGTTTGGACTGGCTTTGTTGCCAAAGCACATTTTACTAGTCAAAACAACCATCAGTATCTGTTGGGTAACAGTGAAAACCACACTTATGGATCGGATTCACACGAGAAAAACTCTTTGCCAACTCCGAAGTAAAAACAATCTACACTTAGTAGTAACTTAATTTTCTGAGTAGTAACTTAGAAATAAATAAAACTCTTAACAAAAAAGAAATATTATTAAATAATATTCGTAATAGGACGAGTTGCTCGCCATTGCTTCCATTGTTTCCAATTAATAGAGTAATCACCAACCTATCTGATTGATTGCAGCTCATTAGATATGACACTTTGCTAGCAACTACGACATAGTACGTAAATAAGTATTTTTATACTTTCGATGGTTTCGGCGGTAACTTTGTAACTATCAATATCAACTATCAACTATCGAAATAGATATCATTAGTTTAATAGTTTGTCATGTTTAACGTCATTAGTAGTATGATTATATTTGTTTGCTTTGTTTCGATTCTATAACCCCCTCCTTGCTTCTCTAAAAAGGGAAAAATTCCAATCTGATTGATTACAGCTCATTAGTATCATTATTTGTTTGCTTTATTTCGATTTTATTACCCCCCTCCTTGCTTCCCTAAAAAGGAAAAAAAACTCCATTTTGTAATTTCATAATTTTAAATGTTAGAAACAATCTTGCTTCATTACTTAAGCAAATTTTGCGATAGTAAGTCTGAGGATGCCTCTGAAAGAGGCGAAACACGTGTCACAGTTAGTCGCACAATACGTGTAATAATCAAAGTTATTTTAAATTTTATATTTAATTTTCTGTGTTTCGGAAATATCTGTACTATTTTTATTATCATCCATTTTTTAAATCATTTTGGAAATGAAGAAAAACACTTTTGTTTTCAGATACGTATATAAATAACAAGTCGATAATTTAATGTTTAGTGTGATGTCAAAGAACGTGCGTTTATTTTAAACATTTTTTCTTCTTTTTCTATTCAGAATTATATTTTTTGTGTGGCTAAGTAAAATAATAAGAAGTTATCGTTTATATCATCAATTCACTTTTCATATACATATTAAGCATGTATGGAGTTTTGTTTTATTTTATATGAAATATTAAAAAGAAAAACATTAAGTAAGTAATATTTTTACGTGCAAACAACTGCAAAGGTTTTCGGTATGTATCATTCAAAAATAGCTAAAGCCCTTAATGGTAAAATTATACACTTAAACTAGTGTAATAAGATGGTTTCTCGTATTGAGATAAAAAAAAAATAGCAATTAAGATTGTAAATATATAGTAATACGTATTACAAGTGGACAAACTATTAAGTAAATGAATATGTACCTAAAATTAGTTGTCGTTGAATACGATACAAAAACATAGTAAGCAATTCGTTAGAAACCAAATTGATAAAAATCTAATCAAAAATGGATCAATAAGAATAAAACAATTATCGATCAAAATAATATAGTTAACAAATACTAAAATAGTAAGGCATAGTAATTATTTTAAATAATCGACGGATTTGTTTAAAGATGTGTCATAAAAATAGTGGTCACGGTGTATTTGGCATCCATTGAACCCCCACGCGTAGTGTGGAAAATATACTATTTTTAATAAGAATAGCGATGGACAATTTTATTCTTCTCGATAGGCAAGCGATACTACTTTTACATTGAAATATAGTATGCTTTTTATATCAAATCGATTAGCACCTCAATACTTAGTACTGTACATTGATAATTATCTATAGATTTGGTTCAGATTGTGTTAATAAAACATTTAATGTATGCGAATATGCAGAAATAACCAACGGAACACCTCCACAACTGTTTATTGATAACTAACGGTGTTTATATTCAAAGTATGTATCAGTGGCGGTTCCTGATCTAAAATCTTGGGTGGGCTAGAGAAAAGCATATTTTCACTTCACCTTATACATTAATCTACAAGCAAATTAACAAATACTACGACACTACTGCAATGTATAAATTATTATATAATAAAATCAATGCTTATGTAACTAAGAAATAATAGAATACGGAATCCTGTAATTCGTCTCTTTCAAAGTGAAATAACAAGTACCTACTAAAAGCAATACAGAACTGTCACACTGAAAGTCAATACCTGTCACTTTCTTACAATACAACGATATTAGTTTTGTATCTCAATGCATAAGTATGCGTAATGGGCAGATTGTGTTTAGCCCCCAACGATCAACAGAAGCTTGACAGATTGAAACACAATCGTCTGTGTTTGATGACGTTTCCTTACATACAAATACAAAAAAAATCTAATCGTGCTTGATTGCGCCCCAGTGTAAAGAAATATTGTCTGTGGTTACGGGCTTAAATGATATAGCCCCTGAGTGGTGTTGCCAGGCTGATGTGACGTTACCTATTCCCTGTGAAGTATTTAAAATTGTAATACAAAACACAATCGAGAATATGATTGTAGATAGACGTAACATTGTCTTATATTGACAGAGGAAAATTAAAACAAAGATATTATATTCATTTGGGAAAGGTTAGTTACGCTTATAAATGTATTTATTTTGTTCAGCGGCCGAATTGCTGTTCATTTTTATTCAGCCATCTAAAGTTTTGGGTGAAAAATGCAGGTCGGGCTTAGCCCACCTAGCCCAGTACCTAGAACCGCCACTGGTATGTATACTCTTGTTGACCATATTGTTTATTTTATAGTGTGGGTTATTAATTTCAGATAATAAATAAATAGGCACACATACAAGCGCGTCGTCTAGTGGCGTTTATTTGTTTCCTAAATGTAGCGTGAACAATGAAATGATAAAATATTGTCATCTGTAAGACATTTTTTCATTTCTTTTTGTGTAGTCTTTCTTCTAAGGAAAGATAACGAAGTACTTCCTATAATATGTTTTAACTCTTAAAAACCACTCACTATTATTAAAAACACAGTATTATTTTGTACTTTATTTAAATGGTCAGGACCGGTTTCGCTCATTGCTAGCATTTTCAATTGAGAAATCTATATATTAATAGTCGATAATGTCTGTCTGTATGATTGTCTGATGGTCTGATTGTCTGATTGTCCAAGATTTCCCCTCCCGTCCCATATATGTCCCCAAGTATATTTCTTCTTCTACGAAATATTTTTGTTAGCAAACTTAAACATTTCAATTATTCTAAAAAATATATTAAATACAATTTAAATACTGCAGGGTAGGACTGTCGAATTTCTGGCTTATTCAATAAATACGTTTGTAATTTATTTTTCACGCCAGTAAATTACTACTTAAAAGTGCAACAAAAATCCCCCCGTTGAGGTCATCGGGCCTACAGCTAGTATAATTTAACAGTGCAACCTAAGTGGAATAAGTACAAAGGAATATTGCGTCTTATTAATATAATGCCTTTCTACCAAGTATTGACAGTTAACACCCTAAAAGTGAAAATCACTCACGCAGTCAATGAGAATATGTAATTGAAAGCATTTTAAAATGATGTACATACTTTTAATATCATTTGTTTGTATCTTGCAGTAAGTTTTATAAAGTTTCTTTAACTTAAAAATGTGAATTATGTGATACTTTCTTTAACACTTCCTCTACGGTGCTAAAAAATACTTTTGATATGTCGCTGGCCCCTAAAGAACCAAGTAAAAAACATGTATTAACACTTACCGCCCTTTGATGGACGGTAAAAATCCAGGACGTATATTTAAAAAAAAACATGTTTTTCTATTAGAACTATTTTCATAATGTACGTTTCCCTTATATTTTTTATAATTTTGGCCGAACACGACCCGGGTTTCGCCTCTCGGCATCTTCCGGTGCTATCCAGTGCGCGAATGCACTCGAAAATGTTTTTCACTTGGTTCCTAAAGAGACAGCAACATATCGGAAGTATTTTTAACACCGTAGTAGAAGTGTTAAGATAGTTTGGATTTGAAGAGTGCTTTTTTATCAACAATTCACTAATATAAATGGTGAGGTAATTCGGGGGGAGGGATAAAGGGGGCTCGAAGGGCCTCGTGCGATCCTTTGTTAAAATGAGTAAAAAAACAATATTCTCAAATAAAATCAGTACCTGCTTGCAATTTTTGACACATATTATGTACGACGGCGTAACTATACAGTAGTGCATGTTCAGTTATTGATATTAATTATTTTACAGTACATTGCCTTTTGTTACATAATATAAGTGTATTAGGCAAAATTGCGTTTAATTGTATAAGAGTAATAAAAAAATCCACCATTACCCCTGAACAACTATTAGATTAAGCTAGATCCTTGTTAACGTGCTGGCGGCCAACCGCTGATGTAATTGGATGGTGTGAAGAATCAAAATTAAGAAAATACACAATATTTCTTTGTTCCACTTATTTTGTACATGTTTTTTTAATTGTATATTAGAGGTGTTGAACATTTTAATTTTGTGTAATTATAGTCATATTTTTTCATAATGTACGTTTCCTTTATAATTTTGGCCGAAAACTCTCAGTTCGAGTGCATTCGCGCACTGAATAGCACCGGAAGATGCCGAGAGGCGAAAACCGGTTCATGGTCGCCCAAAATTATAATGGAAACGTACATTATGAAAAAAATATTTCTAATCTAAAGTTAAATTTCCATCAAGCACCTTCAGTCGAAATTCTAAATTAATTATAGTCACTTTTACTGTAATTTGTAAATTATTTTCAATGTAAATTTTTGTTTACACCTTTTTATTTCAATTTGTTTTTGTATAAATAGCACTGTTAAATTATATTTCTCATCAGTTAACAATGCTTGCCATAAACTGGTCCTGACATTTATAAAGTATAAAGAAAGTACAAAGGAACATTGTGTCTTTTCTTAATATAATGAGTTTCCGCCAAGTATCGACAATGAACACCCTAAAAGTGAATAATTAAAAGTTTAAGAAGCGGACCAAGCAAATGCCTTGTTACGTCAGCTGCCTGATAGAGATGTTGGAAATAACTGGAGAGCCTCAATCCTGCATGCGTCTTTTTCCAAACGCGGGGATTCCGAAGTCCCAGTCGAACGTCGGATACTATTCATAGGATGTATTCGGCCGAACTGAAGGATGCTAGGATGTCATGAAAAGTATGATTGTAAAGTTAAGTGAATCAATATCTCACAAGAAGATAGTAAAGTACATATCGTAAGGCTTTTCGACAGAATAGATTCCACAGAAACCGAATTGAAAAACCGATCGCTTAACAACCTGACAAATCAATTAAAGACCAATTAAGCAAGCACTGCAACAATGCTTTTCGTAATTAATAGTAACGTTAAAGTAGATCGGTTATATAAAAAAAATAAAGTAAATAATATGAAATCAAACTAGTTTGTCTCAGCAACGCTCGAGTTGACTTTTGGAATGCAATAAATCCATTTTTTGTCTAAAGACTAATATTATTTTGAATAAATTTACCTGCTTAAAACGGAATTTAATGTATTGGTCCTGTACTTATCAAAAACATGTTGCCACTAACTTACAATACGGATGCTGTTGGAATTGATTAAAATACTTTTTATACACAAATAGGTTATTTCAACATAGATAGCTAGTGACATCTTTTTGTAAGAAATACAAACTTTCAGGTTGTTTACTGTCAACTATGACTAATTTCCTGAGTAGCCATATCGCACTCTTTCAATTTAATGATTGACTTAGCATTTACTTGGTAGAACTCCATTATAATAGGGTAAAAGTTAATATTGTATCAACTTAATATTTTCAATAAACTTAGTTATTTTCGCAGATGCGCTGTGCATAAAATTGATCGTTCGGTCTGTGCAGGGCCGGCGCCACCATACAGGCCAAATAGGCAACTGCCTAGGGCGCAAACCATTAGGGGGCGCAAAAATGGACTATCAAATATTTTTTATCTACTCAAATAATAATAAATAATAAAACATTTTATTTTATTTTGATGTTTGTATCTGTTGGTTGTAATTATGTATCGTATTCTATACCTATGATCCGAAAAAGAGAGTTTGAGCGACTGAGTAACAAACAGTTCACGTATAAAAACTTTTGTTGAGATACCTGCTTAAGGAGGCCATATGCTCCACATTGGGGGCGGACATGGATATATATATGTATATAAAAAAACTAACGATTCCAAATTTTTTTTTCATTAATTCAAAAAAATGGGACGATTCGTTAAAAAGGGGGCGCACCAATGAACATTACCTATGGCGCCAAATAACTTCGCGCCGGCACTGGGTCTGTGGGACAAATAAATGTTTAACTAACGAATGGTAAAAGAATGACTTGCCAGTACAATTGTAAACAAAACTACTTCGCAATGGAAACTGAATCGAATGAATTGACATGTCAAACCACTATGACGAAACAGAACTCCGATTGTTACAAAATCGCACATGACAACATGGCTTTTGTGACTGACAACAATAGCGATGGAATGCATTCGCGTGCAGAAAAGTGCATTATCTCATACAAAGCGGGGAATAAATAAACACATTAAGCAATGCTTGTAGGCAGGCACTGCAACATCTGCCGAATCATTTCATATGGATACCAGCCCCGAAAAGTGCAATGAGCTAAGTCGTATTTTCAGTGGTGTAGGAAGGGGTCCAGCCGCCCGGGGCGGTCCTTGAATTTGCCGCCCCTATTATTTCCTCTAATTTTGTTTTTTAATTACTTCTACTATTTTTTTATCTATGAACAAGGAGTTTTTACTACATGTGGCTTAATTTTTTTATGAATAAATACAATTTCTCGAAAAATTTTGTATTTATTTTTGAAAATGCCGCCCCCAAAAATGTGCCACCCGGTGCGGTCCGCCCCTGCCGCAACCTCTTGCTACGCTACTGCGTATTTTAGGAAACATATAGTTTGCTTAGTAAATAAATACACACTATAATGTGTTTCCTAAACACCAAATAAAGACGTGATTGTACTTAGTAAATGTCCAATAGAAAAGTTTTACAATTTTACTTGGCTAACTTCACATCCCACGTGCTCAATTAAAAGACGGTCAGAATTTCCCTAGTAAAATGAACAGAAGTATAACAGATAATAGAGTTTGTACCATAAATTACAATGAAGTCGAAACGTTACTAATACGATTTTATGTAATCCAGTTACATACACCAAAAACAAGATTAGTAAAAAGAGTTGTTTTATTTTATTGAATTTGAAAGTGAAAAGTCTGAAATAAAAGTTGCATGACGAATAAGCTTTATTTGGCTTAATTAACATGCTGTTTCACAGTGATTTTAAACAGTTGGAAAGGAGCATAATTATTTTAATTTAACTACACAATTCAACTTATTTTGGATACTGTTTAAAGTGTGAGTTGAAATAAATAAAGGTCTTTTTATCGAATCTGTCCTATATGTATACAATATATAAGTCGTAAAATGTATTACGTAAGAATAACGTAAGCTTGTTTTATGATGTCTTTTATTCCGGCATGTGCATGAAATACTTTATAATAATTCTAAACGTATGTCATTTGATCAATATTGGTTAATGTTAAACACTTTAATTGACTTTTTAAGTTTATATGTACATATAGAAAAGAAAAGTCTTGTTCTTATGGAACTCAGTTGTGATCAATGTATTAGTTAATGATTTGTTGCAGCAAACCTACGATATATTTGTAAATGAGTCGCCCATTTCCAAAATTTACCTTGTCCATTTTCATTTTTAAGACATAATTACAAAAAAACGTGTAGGACTAAACCTCTACATTTTAAAAATAAATATATTTCCGTGAATTCAATTGAAATAGATAATATATTCTTATTGAAGATCAATTCAAGAAAATGTGGTACATAATTATTTTAATAAAGAGGTTCCCTGCACACTATTTTTAAATTAGTATGTCCAGAAGAACTTCAATGGATAAGTTGAATTTTAGAAATATTATTCAAACTCAAACAGAAATGAGTATAGAACTGGAGAAAATATATATTAATTAAAACCTAAAGCGATAAATTTGTTTTATTTTTATATGACGTATATTTTATGCTTAATAATAAACTGAGGTCGCAATTGGAAAATGTTATTAAGAAAATGTTATTAGCAATGACTTTGTTGAACTAATTATTGAAATTGCACCATACTTCCCATACAATTTTAACCATATTATATGATATCGCGTATAAAACGAAATAAGAAATGAAAAAAGATCTGTTTTGAACACAAACAAATGTTGAGCATCTCAGAACTTAAATGTCATTTCAGCATTGGTAAAGGAATGCGATTATGACTTTTTAATAGTGAGCTCATTGAAGCAACCGAGAGAACATATTAATCGATGATTCCGCGATCATTAATCAGACTTTAAGCTCTCCTAATTGATTTAAACTTTAACGATTTCTTTACAGGTTATTGTCGATATTTTCTATAATCCGCAGTTAATTTTCCGACTACGTTCACAATTTTTTGATTTGGATTTTATTATGACAAACAATAACAGATTCGTACGCACTTATTTTAATATGTAATATTACAGCAAATAGAATTTTTTTCAATCCATGTTCGCTCCCAATGTGGAGGAAATGACTTTCTTATAAGGTAACTTAACGTAAGTTTTTTCAACGAAAACTGTTTGTTACCCAGTTGTTCAACCTTTAGAGTGAGTAGGAATAGAAAAAAAGGATTGGGATAGGACTAGTGGTCAGCTATTCACTCTCGCTTCGCCTATTTTAGGGATAGGGTGAATGTTAAAGAATTCAACACATCCGTGCTTTTGGACAGAAATTCATAAATCAATCGAAAATCAATTAATAAAACTGTTCGTATAGGGATTCGAATCCGTGACCTCCATAACCGAACACAACAATGTTGATCACATGATTGCGCAGTCGGCAACATATTTATAAACATATTAACATAATTATATATAGTCAACACAAAAATATTGTGTTAAAAAAAATTTATATCCTTGTTAATTTCGTCATTTAATCATTAAAGAATAACTCTCTAAAAATTAATTGTGTTATTTTATTTCACCGAACATTGGAATCGCTTCATAAAATGTTTGTATTTTATATTGAATCAGTAACGTAAATATTTATTCTCACGACTTTCTTCCTTGATTATTTGCATTAAAATCATAAAAAATGCATACAGTCATTGTAACAATAAATACATACTTTGCAATGTTGATAATATCGAAATACGTATAACTGAAACAAACACATGTCAATGATGGTGGTTCGGCGATCCAAAAAGTCAATTTGTGAACAGAGAGCGTCCGCATTATTTTAAAATTCGAATCATATTTTCACGGCTTGCCCATTGGCTGGTAATTTATTCAGTATACGAATTAAGTTGGTCAGCCATATAATAAAAAAAGAAATATAATCTTCCGAATAATTTGATTTCAAAGATTCGCTTTCACTATAACTGGACGGCGCCACAACATGACAACACCGACGTTAAGCGGTTAGGTACCTATTTATTTTATCAATTTGTGGACGTCTACCATTTTATGTAACGTGTAAATTAGCGTGTTTTCCCGCCAAATATTGTAATTAAGAACGCACATTAATAATACCGAAATGTCATGCGTTTGTTTAAAATATAACAAAAGAATATTGCATATACATGGCAGGAGTCTTTTGAAAATAGAAATTTAATAAACATTAAAAATAATGGCTTTGTCACTTTATTATTTAAATTTATATATTCAGTATTCTTTACCGTAAATAATTAATATACCTAATTGTGAATGGATTTTTTTTTATAAGAATCAACATAAAATTTAATTAATCATAACTTAAACCTATTTTAAGAACGAATGAAACACGTTATGTATTATATAATAATGTATTAGGTAAAGTAATCTTAAAATGATTATTCACTATTGGTATCAACTATTGGGGAAAAGACATACTATTTATAAAAGTAATACACAATTATTTGTTACGGCAAGAAACTTAGATGTGCAATAGTGTACTATCGCTAACGTGATTCTTAAAGTAGGCTCCACTGAGCTTTCATGGCAAAGTATTATTAGCTAAGCCTCTGTTGCCCTAATTTTTTTCTTAAATTAAGATTTTTTTATAAATATTTATTTTTTCATGTGACCAAAGTTCGTTATATGGTCAATATAACATCTTTTGGTTTAACATCATGAACCTAAATACGATATAAAATATGAATCGTTCAAATTTTGTACATTCACACAATTTTTGTCACTTACTACAAGATTTCATCTTTCGGCATCTTCATGCGTTCAAGTGCACGTATTTACTTTAACTGACGGTTTGGTAAATAAGTGTATTGTGTAAATATATAAGAAATCGATTTATCACAAGGATATGGAATTATTTCATTAATAGTTTGAGTTTAATAAAATTCAATTAGCTGTACTAATAATACTAGCGTAGTGAAAATGTTGTAACTTGGGAATGATTTTAAATGGTGGGTAATTTCAAGAATTATATTTATTTATTTTTGACCGTTGAAAAATTGATAATTATTTACTTAAATATAGGGTAAAGTAGTTAAGAAGATTTATTTAAAATTGGCAAACTATTTAATTCTCCCCTAATAATTGCTAAAATATCTTGGTAAAACAACTTATGTTCACCCGCGTTTTGTTGTATTTTTTTTGTTAATTTTATTAGCTGGACAATGAGTACATCACCGTAGCCGCTTAGAAATTTAAATTTACCTTCATAGTGATTTAAGTGTAAAATAGATATTAATTAAGGCCACCTTACAAAAGTCTCTAACTATTAAAAAAAAGTTCGTCTATACATGTCCAATGGTGTGTCAATAATCATGTGTAAGCGACCAAAATACGGCAGAAAAGTGTAGAATGTTTGACAATCGTTGGAGGACTTAAAATATTGTTATTTTTACTCACTTCTAGAGACAAAGTTTACGAACGTTTCCTATATTATGCAAATGTCCAGCTGTAAAACCCGCAAAGCAGAATGGATGAGCATAACATTAAAACTCGGCATCACGACCGGCAATATTATGATAGGGAAACGCGCAGAATAATAACAAGGATATGTCGTCATCGATGAAGAATGGTATCGCTTGTTTATAAGGAGAAAATAAGCCTACATAATAGCTTCATGTCCGATATAAATTCGGCCACTTTCACTGTGTAGGAACTAAGACTCGGCGGAAATCGAGTCAATCTGCATTCAAATCAGGTGAAATGTCGAATCAGTCGTGATGTTAAGTGATTCGATTCCGACTTGCCCAAGTGACAGATTACTCAAAGAGTCGATTAAATCGATAGGTGTTGCCAACGCCACAATTTACAAAAAAATAAAGGACACTTAAAAGGTGTCCGATATAAATTATTGGTGGAAATGTATTCTATAACATTAAAAATAAAACACTCTTTTGTTCTAATTCCACATTTAATTATTAGTACCAGAACCGGTTTCGCTCATCACGAGTATTTTCAACTGATACAAATTTATATTAAATATACAGAATTATTTATACTTAACCAAGTCAAAATAACAAGTGTAATAAATAATTGGTAATATTTTTTTTTAAGAAATATGCGACATGAAAAATTTTGATAATTGTTTTTTAATATGATTGCAAATTAGAATCATTTATTTGTAAGTGGTTTTAAATATTTAAATTATTATAGTCAGTTTAACCGCTTGAATACCGCGCAAATAAATCATTAATATGTCCCAAAGATACTGCGTGTTTTTGAGAAAAATAATTTTGCCTGATATACACTCGAATTCGATATTTTAAAAACTTACATTGACTCAGTATAGATAGCACTACACATATTCATCAAAATATTGATTGTATTCAATTAGAATACCAAGTATATATTTTTTTAAATGTCTTGAACATCCGTGTTCGCTTGCATATGTATGGGGACACGGGTAAATTTTTCGAAATCCGTGAATTGTTCTGTTTTAGAAATTGGAATGTCTGAGAAGAGCTAAAAATAAGGTCTCACAGCATTCATTTTGGGAAATCCGTAAATTCCTAGGATTACTGATCAGAAATTCTCAGAGGAGCTAAAAAAACGTCTCGCGAAGTTCATCATGGAGAGACCTACAAAAAAAGTCTCGTGTCTTTTCGTTTTGGGTCCTAAAATTCCTTATAACACTTTAACTTCAATGGTACAAAACAGGCACAGAAAAAAAGACACTCAAAAGACAGCATGTATTTTATTTTCTAAAAGTAGTAACATAGTATTCAAATAATTAAATAGCACAGAAAAATATAAGAGTTTCTGTCTATGGATATTTTAAATTAAATTTAAAAATATGTATTTTTTCATTTTCATTCATATGTGTATGTATTTTTTGCATCACCCGGTGTTGTACAATTTATTACGAGTGTCCCAATTTTATATGCCCTGTTTTTCACGAAACTGAAATCGTGGACGACAAAAAGGCGAGAGCTGGCAACACCACTTTTATTAAGCAACGATTAATTGATTGCAAGCGAGATTGTAGAAGTAATTTATTCCGAAACCGTTTAACGTCGTGATTGCGAGTCGATCGTGTAAAGAGATTAATTAATGTCAGATTTTGATCGTGTACACTAAATTGCTCCCAATTGAGTACTTAAAGTAATCGAAACCTAATAAACTAATATGCATCATTAATAAAGTCAGCTATTAAAAATGTAATAGAAGATTTAGACCTTCTCATCTGCAGCCTGACTGCATAATTATTAATACATTTAAAGACGGTTCTGTAAACTGGTGATTTACTCAGTTGCGGGGTCAGAATTTTAAATGCCCGAAAAGATTATTTTTTAATTATATCTATGCTTTTGGTTCAAAAACACTGATTTCTGTAAAGTTTACATTTTCGCCTTCCCTATAAACGTTACAACGAGTTCTTAAAAAAAACTAAGATACTCTTTTAGATCAGAGATTCAGATTAAAATAATTGTTTTTAATCGATAAATGGATTACTTTTAGGGTGTTCACTTCCAATAACTTGATGGAAATGCATTATATAAATGAAAACACAATATTTTTTTGTACTTCAGTTGACAATGCTCGCAATGAGCGAAACCGGTCCTGACCTATTAAATACAGTGGAATAAAGTACAAAGGAATATTGTGTTTTTACTAAGATAAATGGATTACTGTTCGAAGGCATAAGTGAATAGTATGTCTTAAATTTCCCCCAACCCACCTTATACTAAAAACGAGGAATAATGAGAGTGATAAGCTTACCATTAATTTTGTTCTAGACTAATCGTACTATACATAATCTCTTCGAAATAGCAGTAACGTAACAATCAGTTCTCGTAGAAACACTTAATTTGAAATAAACTTAATTAACAGTTCATATGGTTCACATTTGAGCAGTCATAGTTAGCCCCCTCCCCCCCCAAAAAACATAGAATGTTTTTTAGAATGTTGTGATATCTTTTGAAAATATTATAACTGGTAAAAAGTTAATCAGACTCTGTTTGTCGAAATGATTCAATAATCACTATCTGACTGGTTCAACTTCCTATGAAAGCCAGATAAAAATGTAAATCGCATACAGCTGGCTACCTATGAATGCGTAACGAAAAATCTTTCTGACATGACATTTGTTATTGGGAATCACAAGCAAACTGTGAACCTAGGCTTTATTTCGTTAATAATATTATATTGATATCGATTAAAAAAAACATATTTGAAACACATACAAAACATTGATTTCTTTGAAGGTGTCAATTCTTGGCGGAAAAGCATTAAATTTTGCTGCCTGTGTGGTCGAGTGGTCAACATCGTTGGCTACCGCCACGGAGGGCACGGGTTCGAATCCCAGTACGGGCAGTTTTATAAATTGATTTTTCAGTCGATTTATGAATTTCTGTTCAAAGGCATGGATGTATGTGATATCTTGAATTCCCCCCTTCCATCCATCCTATCCTATGAACGGGGCGTATCGAAAGCGATTAGCTAAGCACTAGTCCTGTCCTAAGCCCTTTTATTCTATTCCTACTCTGTTTGGAAAAAGAAAGGTTTAGCAACTGAGCAACAAGCAGTTCTTGTAGAAACACATCTATTGAGATAAACTTCATTAGGAGTCCATATGCTCCATATTGGGAGCGGACATGGTAGAAAAAAAAAACTTATTTTGAATTAGTATATTTGAAAGTTTTATCACTTTTAATGTGTTCATTTTCAATTCTTAGTATAAAGGCCATATATTATTTTATTTGACACTTTTTGTACTAATTCTACATTATTTATTTTAGATCAGAACAGGTGACCCGATATTGCTTTATAATCCATCAGTTGATTATGCTCGCTGAGCGAAACGGTCATCATCTAAAGTAAATAAATAATTTAAATAATAATTATAAAAAGTATTTTGTTTTTTTAAGACAACATATCATTAATCTACTATTTATTAGAGAGTAACTGATACAAAGGTTTTTTTCTACCATACCTGTAATGATTTACCTCTTTAGCTTGTTCGTGGCTTAAAAACGATATTAGTTTTCGTAAATGGATTATAGAGAAAATTATTGCCTAAAACTACCTATATGTTATACTTCTGTAGCCCTTACAAACAATGTCAAAGTGACTGCCAATAATCGAGCATATTTGAGGAACTTTGCAACTATTCAATCTACTCTCATTTTTAGTGACCCACTTAATTCTTATTTATAATTAATGCAATTAAATCTCTTTGCTACTAGATCACGAATTTTTAGTCACCATTCGTTTGCTTTGATCATTTTTAAATTAGGTTTTTTTTCTAAAGCTGCATGATTCAGGTGTTGGAACAACATGGATTCAAAAAATAGTCACCTTGAAATGTTTCGTTATTGTTCCAAAAGAACGCCTCCTAAACCACAGAATTGATAAATGAATATAATATTTAGTTGTAATGCTTAAGGCGTTCCAACTTAACCTCAAACCGAAAAACCGCAATCAAATAAAAACATTGACTAAAACCATAATACATTTTCACCTTATCATTAGTTTGACAGTCGACAAGCGTCGGATCTATATTTGATAATTTAAAATATTGAAATTCCAAGCTATTTTTAAAAATCTTTTTTTTAACAAATAATACGGTAAACCATTTTAAGCCACCGCAAATATTAAATCAATTCACAACAGTAATAATGTCAGAGAAAATGTTGTAGTTGTAACTAAAATAATGTTATTTTCGATCGATGCGCCATCTATTAATGTATTGGTTTATTTGAGATTAAAAAATGGATGAAAGGTTTAAATATAAGTCATATTCAATTAGATTATTTATTTAATATCAAATAGTGTCGCATTACAGCCACACTTGGTGATAATTATGGTAAACCACATCCTCCACACGTCCTAAGAAACAGTAGATAAATAAAAAAAATGTGTCAAATATTAAAAACAAATGAATATTGATATTCAAATATGTTCGATTGAAATGCTTGACAGATTGACAGAATCGTAGTGTTACCAAATAGTTTCATATTCGAATAGATATTTTATCCTATACGGAATTAAGCCGGCAGCTAGTCTAATATTTTATTGTTTTCCGATTACAGATCGCTGTTTTTTGTATCTCCGTGTTACGTTATATCCAAAATTACAATGAATGGCAGATTCCAACACACGAGAGTTATTTATCATCTTTCTTTGCGATTCTGTTCGCTCGTGACCATTTCAAAATAATCCCGGATCTCGAATACATTTATTCGGAGATATCATTTCATCTTTTAATGCGGCTGATATTTGGTTTGATGATTTCTTGTATTATTGCTTTCAATTTGTTATGTCGTCGCCTATTTATTTCATCTTGCGGTGGTCTCCATTAATTTTAAAGCACGATGGTTTTTTTCATTATTAGTAGTAAGATGTGCCAGGGTGGAGCCTACAATATATTACTAATAATAATTATGAAAATAACTGTTATAGTTGGTTTCTTACTATCATAGCTCTGGGCCGTCTTATACCACACAATTAGCCTTAAATATCTAATTTTTAACTTTAAATATATCTGTTTTAAAAAAAATCTAGTCACTCAAAATACTTTTCATCAAACAAAAACTTTTAATTTATGACACATGGCGTCATTAAACTTAGAAAAATGAACTCTCATTTGTGAATTCAAATGAATGTGGCTATTTTCAGCATGCCACATCGGTCGTTTTCATATATATGTTGGAGTGAATTTCGTGTTAAGAATAATACCCAAGTTTTAATCACAGGCTATGGGGGATAAAAAGCTGTACATTCACAAAAGTTTTGTCATTTACGACCCGAGTTTAGTCTTTCAAGTGAACGCCTGAAGATGTCGAGAATAGAAACCCGGGTCGTAAGTGACAAAAATTGTGTGAGTGTACAAAATTTGAATGATTCAAATTTAATATTGAAATTCCACCTAGCACCTTCAGTCAAAATCTTATTTCAAGACTTAAGTTTTCTTATGTTGTTTACAGGCATTATATATTTATATACATAGATATAACACAGTTTGCATTATGTACCCAGTTTTATTACAGGTTGAAACTTAAATGCATATCATTTGAATGTATTATATAAGAACTTCCAAGCCCCGGCTCATCCCAAAGTTGTTGAAACATGAACCATGAATGTAATTTAGTGATTAAAAATAAATTTTGAAAGTATTTTTAGAAATCAGTCTCAAATATGGCTTGAAAATATCCAAATCATAATTCCAAAGTAATTAATGTAAGACTAAAAATACTTTCAAAATGTACGTTGTTTTTCAAAATGAAATTCAAGTTGTATTTTTTAACCATTTTGAAATAAGCCGTGTTTGCAAGTAATACCCTCATTTAAGCTAATTTAAATACATTCTAAATAGCGAGTATTTTTTTTATAATTTGGCATGGTATTTTTTTCAAATACTTGCAATTGCGGAACTGCACCCCAGAGTCAAGCAATGAGTCGTGCTGCTGGTCTAAATAATTTATGTATATTTCTGTTTTGATTTTTGGTGAAAGTGGACTTCTTACTAAGTGCATAGGCATTTATAATACCAGTTACTCTTGTACATAATTCATCTTAAAGACCTTTATAAAAAAGTTAATCATGTAATTATTTGCAGACATCTGTAGAAAATATAAAATTACTTTGGATTTGAAATGCGTCGTTCATGAACGAACGAAGTTTTACTGATTAATCTTTGTAGTAAATGAATATTTTGATCACATCTATGTGAAATTTTGAATAAGCAAATCACTGCTTTTTCAATATCAGACAGTAAAAAGTTAACGAAAAGGTACACTGAATCATAAGACAATTGTTTTCATTTGCAGAGATACAACTCAGAACCTTGACTCTTTCTCAAGATGTGTTATGTATACTCGACATCATGTCATAGAGTACTATGTTTATACTATGACATACTATAATTGCAACAGTAACCTTTCAACGCCCAAAACCGATATGCTACTCTTTCCCAGTCAGTTCAAATCGAACGGTCGTCAAACCCAGTAGAGACCTCTTGATACTCATGTGAATATTATTCGATTATAAGATTAGTGATTTATTTAAAAGTGTACAATTATGATATATGGAATAAAAGTTGAACCAACATATAAAAGTGCTTTAGTAAAAAATTATAATCCATAACAGATGAAATGTAATAAATTATAGATAGCGAATATTTAAATGACATTGTGTTATACTTTTAACCCTTTTAATTTTATTTGTAACTATGGAAGTAAATTAAAACGTTTTATAAAAAGTAGATTTGTTTGCATTTAGATATACATATTCTTATATTAAAAACCAGGTTATCAAGATGAAATAAAACGACGTCGCAAATTTTGCTGAAAATCGGTTTTTCAGCCCGGTGTTTGAAAACTGACAAGCCCTAATCGTACCCTCTCTGAAACGGGAGGTTAATAAACTGACTACCAACTAGATTAAGCATGGCCAACCCCCGGCCCAATTGAAGTCTTTCACGGCACAATTGAAGTTTTCAGCTTTCTATATTTTGCATTTTGGTATTTATACAATCAAAAAATCAAATCGTGAAGGTGGAATCAACGCTTGAATAAGCATGATTTTGATCAGGAATATATCCTCGAAGATAAATTTCCAAAATTAAAACGATAAGCAATGTGCATAACAGCATCCTTTGGGACTGCGAATTGTTCTTTTACAAATCAAACGTAGTAAAAACGAAGTGTCGCAGCAAGGGCATCCAATCCCGGACCCTATTTGTAATCCCAGGGTTTCGGGATTCACAATTTTTCCAATCCCGGGATTAATCATTCACTATAAAATCGTGCAGAAATTCGGGATTCGAGATTGAGAGATTTTGAAATAACATAAAAAAGAAAATAAAAAATAAAAATTTAACAAGTTTTGCTCACCGATTTTCAAATGTGTCTCTTTTAGCTCTCATGAACATTTTCAAAATCTTCGTTCGTTAGCCGATTTCTAATCATGAGACCTTTTTTTAGCTCACTCGCGGAATTCACTTCTCTTCCTCAATCCCATAATGCTGGGATTAGTATTATCACGATCCCGGGATGCTGTGATTGGATACCCTAGTCCAGCGCTTCCCAAACTGAGGTCCGCGAAAATTTTCATTTATTCAACATTCTTTGTGGTAAAGTATGAAAACTTTTTTCGATTAAGGTTGGGTACCCCTGAACTATAATAGGTATATTTGTCCCGTTGAATATTTTCATCATGGCTTCATTCATACGCACTACATTGGAAGCAGGCATAAATTGAAAAAAATAGCTATTACGAAACGAAAGTGAATTCATAAATAAATGAGTGGTAGATGATACTGGATAAGTTTAAGATTACATTTAGATAATACTTAAACCAATCACGATGTAAAAAAAAAACTTGCAAAGTCATCCTTCATTTTACATTACGCTATTATGCAGCATATAAAAGATTTTACGGTAGACCATGATTCTTCGCTTTCAAATATCATTACGTAATGACAGACACTCATGGGTCACTGCATTACGTTGTCATATATTGTATTATTTAATTCGATATTGAAAGCTATACCAATTTGTATATCAACAGTGCATCATCAATAGATATGCGGTTCGATTCTCGGAGAACGAAAGTTTTTTCAAGGTGAGAATTTTCAAGATCAGATGTCAACTTGTCAGTGTTGTAAATGTATTTTTAATAAATTGAAAAAAAATATCGAATTTATCATTTAATTACTCTAACGGTATACTAAAAATGGATACTGCAGGAAGAATGCTATTGATGTAGATATAACTGTGGAGCGATCAGGTCAGGTTTATTTTAAACATGTCCTCTCCCAATGTGGAGCATATGGACTCCTAATGGAGTTTATCTCAACAGAAGTGTTTCTACGAGAATTGCTTGTTACTCTTTCCAAAGAGAGTAGGGATAGAAGGAAAGGGCTAGGACAGGACTAGTGGTTAGCTAATCGCTCTCGGTACGCCCCGTTCATATGATAGGGTAGGGTGAGAGGGGGGATTCAAGACATCACATACATCCATGCATTTGAACAGAAATTCATAAATCGATTTAAAAATCAAATTATAAAACTGCCCGTACTGGGATTCGAACCCGTGCCTTCTGTAGCGGTAGCCAACGACGTTGACCACTCGACCACACAGGCGACTGAATAAATTTAGGAGAGTATTTTCGGACAATTTTTTTGCACTCATTGGATAGATGTATACAGGATATGGTGTAATGGTTAGCGTCGTTAGCTTCCGTACCGGATCTAACGGCATCAAGTCCCAGTACGAACAGCATTTTTTCGATTATTTTTTTTCGAAAGCATGGGTGTTTGTGATGTCTAAAAATTCTCTCCTACCCTTACAATCCTTCAATAACTGGGCGTGGCGAGAGCGATTAGTGAACCACTAGTTCTATCCTAGCCTTGTCCTTTTATTCCTACTGATCTCTTTGAAAAAGAGAGGTTGAGCGAATGAGTAACAAACAGTTATCGTAAAAAAACTTATGTTGAAAATTCTATTAGGAAGCCATATGCTTCATCCACATTGGGAGCGGACATGGATAAAAAAGATGTACATATAACGAAAGTACATTGGCAGTAGAATAAGGGACCGGCGCCACCATACAGGCGAAATAGGCAACCGCCAAGGGCGCATAAGTAGAGTATTAAAATTATTTTTTTATACTCTAATAATAAATAATAGTATATTTAATTAAACCTTAATTTTTGTATTTGTTTTGTAGTAATTATGTCTCTTTTTCTATATGATTCGAAAAAGAGAGGTTGGGCGACTGAGTGACAAACAGTTCACGCAGAAAAACTTTTTCTGAGATACTTCCATTAGGAGGTCATATGTTCCACATTAAGAGTGGACATAGATGTATATAAAAAATCTAATGATTCCGAATTGTATTAATTAATTTTCTTCAATATTTCGAAAAAATGGGACTATTTGTTTTTAAAAAGGGGGCGCGCCATTAACCGTTGCCTAGGGCGATAAATAACCTCGCGCCGGCAATGTGTAGAAACATTCACTATTATAAAAGTACTGATATCTTGAGAAAAACAATAGCTTTATTCAGCAACAGCGATTTCTGTGCTACTTATGTTTTTCATAAACGAAAAAGTGTTTTTTATTAAAAAAAACCGTTAATAAAATCAATATAAAATTTTAAAATACGATTTTAGATAAAAGGGAACATGTTCGGTAGTCGGTCACGTCGGCGTCATTTTCGTTTTCATCAAGCGTTGCGGTCAGAACTGCGGTCTGTAATCTGAAATGTCGTCTGGTTTCTCTCGCGCCGCTTCCTGTTGTGACAATCATCGCTTGACTGTGATCATCAATGCTGCTTTTTTGAGGTCTGCCGCGGAACAATGCCACGGCCAGTGCAGCGTGACAAAATTGAGAAACTTTATCGAATAAAAAGCAGACTTGGAGATTTAGAACGCCGAAATGATACACACTAGGGCATCCAATCCCGGGATCCCGTTCGATTTTCTGATCCCGAAATCCCGGGATTGACACGGTCGCGATCCCGGGATTTTGGGATTGAGAATTTTTTAACAAATCCCGAAAATTGATACGATTTTGGAATTGCAAGAGCTAAAAAAACGAGTTTTGAGACAATCCGGGGAAAAAAGTATACCAAATTGAGGATTTCAAATTCCTCGGTGAGCTAATCCCAATCCCGTGATCCTGGGATTGAAAATTAATCAATCCCGAAATCCCGAGATTGGATACCCTAATACACACCCTCTTAATATAAAATATATAAATAACTTGAATGAAACTACAAATGACATTTAAGTTACTAGATTCACTGATGAGTTGCATCAATTAGGAAGGGGTAAGTAGGTAGGGTCTGGTAGGGTCTGCCCTACATAAGAAGTTTGGCAGTATTCACAAGAGAGGCGATAAATACCACTCTGTGACAATGAGATTCAGATTCAGTGAAATTATTTGATTACTAATATGTACACGTTTTTGAAAATACTTGTTTACGTGCTTCGTGTAGACTCATCTGCGTTAATTTTGTTTGTTCGTACAATTAAGACGTATGCACACAATGAACGATTTCATATTCATATGAAATATTCAATATACATATTCAAGAGCACTCGTAGTGTCCACGATAAAGTTGCATATGCATTTTAATAATTAGATAAAAAAATATCTGAGATTTCAGCAAATAACCAATGCGCCAGATATTATTATTTGATGTCAATCAAGATCGACGTGAAGAGAATATATTATACATGACATGACGTACACCCATAATCCACATCTCAAATTTTAATTTAATAAATCTTAATTTAATATTCATCTTGCCGAGACACGAACATAGGCCCATCTGATCTTTAGGGAAAAGGTCTTACCGCTAGACCACTATATACAGGGGTAAACAACTATTGGCGTATCCTGTACGAGTAAGTCGAGCTATTTTGTCCGGCCCTGATTCATCTCAGCGAAGTATTAGAGAAAGACATTAATAGTTCAAGGGAGGGATTAAATAATTAAGATGACACGGGCGCTTGCAGTGGCTCCACTCTACTAGTTCATGATGACCAACATATAAGAAATAGCAACGTGTTTTATTTAATTTAATATTACTTTATTATGTTTAATAATTTGGTCCGGCCTTTGACTCGGAGAAAGAATGATAATTTGGCCCCACACCTAGAAAAGGTTGCCTGCCGTAAAGCAACCGCAATAAACGCCGTCGAAAATTTAAGGAGAATTTACATATGACATACGTCATATTATTGGAACACTAGACTAAAAATTGATTAATGTTACACATGAGTCATGTAAGAAACGAATGTGATACAAACCAAGGTAATATTAAAATCATCTAGTGTATGGCAACAATATGCCAAAAACTGATTAATATAACACGTGAGCGCTATATCTACAGACCAGTAATTTACATAACTCTGGTAAGCAATCATTCGAAACATTATTTGAATTACAAATCAAACATAAATCAGGTAACTCCATGTGAAAAAAAGTAATGATCACAAATTCCTAGAGATGTTAAAATGTTATGACGTAGGCGGTCCGAAATATTCACAACAATTCAAATAATTATAAATGGTTAGTCGATAAACTTTTACTCTTCTCAATGAAACTTCACGCATTGCCAAATGAGTTGCCATTAAATGTATATACAGTAAAAACCCCATTTACACTAAATTCGGGACCGTGTAATTTGGGGTATTTTTTTTTGAGGGAGTGAGTCTTATACAAAATTAGGGATTTCGTTTTTTCCGCGAAAGATGCAGAAATAAGATTTTCCTTTGTTTTGCAAAATAAAATATGGACAAAATATTTAGTTACTAAGTGATAAAGTGTTAAGCGCTCCAAAATCCAAAAAATAGTCAGTCGCCCGGCTATGCGTGTATAGTCTGTAACGTGTTTAATACACAGACGCTAGCCAACTTTTGACTGTATGCACCGCACAGACGACCATCTCGTAGCAACGACTATGAAATGCGACCGTACAATTGGGGGATTTGCGGCGAATATATCAGCCAACGCGTAATTCGGGGTAGTATAATTGGGGGTTCCATTGTATATGGTATAATAATAAAGCTAATTGGTAAGAAAAATGGCGAGGAGTGTTTGTAGGAGGAAGGTAAACGATAGGTAGTTTGATGGTAGGCAAGTACATAAGTTGACATCATAAAATGAATCGGTAATATAATATACAAAGTCTATGAAAATCAGTGGCGTATCCACCATACATCGGAGAATATGAGATTATGCAAATTGAATTCAGGATCCTGTCTTAATAAAGAATATGACGTAAAACACATTCCAATTAACAGCTGGCAATTTTTTTCTTTTAATTCATGCAAGCTCCCAATGTGGAGCATATTTCATATGAATGAAGGTATCTCAATAGAAGATTTTTTCTACGATAACTTAGTTACTTAACCTCTCTTTTTTTAAGAGAGTAGTAAGGATCGGGATAAGATATGACTAGTTATAATACTAATAACTTGAATAAAGAATTGAAAGGATTTTTAAGACATCACAAACACTCGTGCCTTCACAGAAAAATGCTAAATACTATTCGTACTGGGACTGGAACCTGTGAGATCCACCAAGGAAGCCAATAATGTCAATCGCTGTGTCTTGACCCAACAAAAGAAAAAGAGTAGTATTTACAAAAAATATGATCTTAAGATTATTTCAAGCTAGTAAATAGTTGACTAAAGAAGATAATGTTTTGGTAATTTGGCAATCACAAATGGTGGATATAAATTCTCATGCTATTTTTTTTAAGTCTAGGTAACCGTTGAATAATCGCTCAGTACCGAGTCTTCGCCACTGATATAGAATCATGTTAAGCTTTCTACAAAAATGTTTGCCAACTTTTTGGGTTTGCGCCGAATCTATCATAGAAACAAGCAAACTAATGATAACTTTAAAACAGGTATTAGTTTAAAAGTTCCAAGTTCGGATGTGTTGCCTGAAAAGCTGCTAGCAATAAATTTCAATACGAAACTCCTGTAGGACTTCCACCGATTTGTTACTCAGGCCACTAACCCATCACAGGAAGTCTCTGTGGTATTACAACGGTGCAACCACTCCAAGGAAGAAGGCAATTACAGTATATTTTAAACGTTCCAGAAAAGTGTAAGGGAATATATTACAAAATAAATTTCAAATAACTAATTATTGTAAGACTAAAAATTCTTGAATGTGAGTAGTTTTGTCACAGAGATTATTTTATTAAAAGTACATTAAATTGACGATACAAAATAAACTGCACAAGAGTCTTCTGCTACTCGAGGTTTACTATCACTTGTGATGAACAGAAGTTATGAATAAACAAATAACTAATTACCATTATATTTTGTGTTTTGAGTGGCTTACAATTGTACCCAGTAGCGTAGCAAGGGGAGTGCGGTAGGGGCGGACCACCCCGGGCGGTACATTTTTAGGAGCGGCATTTTCAAAAATAAATACAATGTTTTTCGAGAAATTATATTTATAAATAAAAAAATTAAGCCACCTGTATTAAAACTCCTAATCCATAGATAAAAAAGTAGAAGTGATTTATGAACAAAATTAGAAGATATATTAGAGGTGGCAAATTCGAGGACCGCCCCGGGCGGTAGGAACCCTTCCTACACCACAGATGGTATATGTACCGTAACGTTAACTTATTGTTTAACAAAATGTTTTTTTAAATATATTTAATTGACCACTTCTTTATTTATTTCACGGCGCTATACAAAAAATACAAATGTGTTGAAAATAAAAATATATGTACGTGTTATAAACTACACGAGATAATAAAAACGTAAATAATTTATGATAACGTCGTTGGCTTAGAACACGGAGGTAGAAGGTTCGAATCCCAGTACGGACAGTTTTTATAGTTTGATTCATTAATCAATTTATGGATTTCTTTTCGAAGGCATGGATGTATGTGATGTTTTGAATTCCCCATTCCCACCCACCCTATTCTAAAAAACGGGGCCCAGCGAAAGCGATCATATAATAAGCAGTTCTCGTAGAAAATCTTTTGTTGAGATAAACTTCATTAGTAGTCTATATGCTCCACATTAGGAGCGGATATGCTAAAATATATACAAAAATGTGGACCTCATTTTTATCTACCGATTCTTAGAAACGGATCAAGAAATATTATACTAAGTATCCATTCGAATCATAACTATTTACTTCTCAAAACGTCAATTGAAATTAATCAAACTGATAACGAAGCAGCGAAATTTGTTTCATAGAAAAATATCTTTCGTGTAGTCGGAAAAAAAATCTAGACGCGTTATGTAATGAATGAAAAAATATTGGCCCACTTGCATAAATTGTTTACATCCGTTTCCGCTTAGTTAACCAGATTTGTTTCTTATAAAACCGGTGGGATTCCTAAGTCCCGGAAGGACGTTAAATAATAACCATGTGTTGTGTTCCGGGAACTGATACCCAAATAACACAGTTAAATTGAGATGTTATGTCAGTTGAAAATATATAATAAATATTATAATACATAGAACGTAAGAGTAAATTTGACGAAATTTGTACAAGCATTAAATAGTAAAACCGATGTTTTCAAGATCGCATTTTTTATTATACGATTGTCTAGGAGAAGTATGGCGATGTTTCACGTATATGTAGATAGAAAATATTAAATTTCACAAAACATTTCAATCAATTTTCATTGTTTCTCCAGTCATATGTGGTTCATAAGACTCCATTTCTGACTGTTATGAATTTTTTCTGCGAATTTTCTACATATTTCTTGTCAAAGCATAATAATTAAAAAATGTATTCGTTCAAGACATACATTTTCAAAAATTGTCAACAAAGATATAGAAAAGATATGTTGCTGTATGATCATTGTCAAGAAAATAATATCATCGCGTATTCAACGAAATTGTATAACTATTTGAACCTTTATCATAACATATGTATTTTATAAATTCTCTAAAAAACTCAAAGAAGACTAAGCCATTGTCAGACGGCAGATGAATCCACGGGTAGATGAAGTATAACAGAACAACGAAACAATAAGCTAGTCTAAATCCTTCGAAAAATACTTACCATTTATCGCTTGTTAGAAAATTGTTTTTGAATTTAAAAATTGAAACGGAGAACAGATCTTACAAATAGATAATCTCTCTTTTTAGCAATATCTCATACATTATACTGATTCAAAACTTACATATCGAAAAAAACCCATAAACGCATGGGAAGTGAAATATGAATAATTATTTCTCAATAATAAAAATTAACTCAATGGAATACTTCTCACGATACAGATAACATACAATTTAGCTTAAGATCGTACTAATTGCCGTGTTTGAAATCGTATAAATCTCTTTTAAAGATTTTTAAATATAATAGAAAAACTAATGTTGTGTTGATACGATAGATAAAGGATTAAATTCTGTATATTTACTCAATCATGTCTAAAAGAGAAGAAACAAATTGTCTGCCTTTTACAATTTAATTTCATGAAATCCTTGTTCTACGTTGCAGATATTAAAATGAACATTAAGCACACCATTGAGAAGGTAACATCATAAACATCCATGCCTTCGAACAGAAAATCTATTAAATATACTATTCGTACTGGGATTCGAACGCGTGACTACTATGACATGGACCCGACTATTACAACCGATCCGATATGAGATTTAGTGAATCCATTATGTTTTTTTATAGTTATATAAAATTATAAAGTAGTAAACGGAATACAATTAAAATATTTACAAAAGAAACCGAAAAACCTTTCATTAATAATACATATTTCAAATAATGATAATATGCTACAGTAAATAATCGTTTTACTAGATAATAGGAAACGATGTGAATTCAGAACTGGGTAACTGACATCTACCAAGAACAAATGAATTTATAAAAAAAGTCTTAATACAACAAGGGAACCCGCGTGATATGTCGTGGGAATGATAGCATAAAACAATACAGTTGTCAATTGTGTAATAGTAAAGGTGTGCGAGGAAATTAGATAATTAACAGTCAGGTAATAATGTAAGCATTTTATTTTCACTTTTTTTTCGACGAACAATATGAAGCGTTCAACAGCGCGTATTATTAATACGTCAGTAAGTGGTTCGCACAGTTTTTAAGTTTGAGAACCTCTTTCTGCGAACATTAATAGAATAATGAATGTCATGATTTTTATATCTATACAATATGCACAAAATGTGAAATTAATGAATAATGAGCTCAAAGTAAATACTTCAGAAAGTATAGATTCAAATAAGTACAATGATATCTCCTTAAATGGACTGCCACAAAAAAGAGATTTATTTTATAATAAAAAACATTATTTTACGATTAAGAAAAACACAATATACTTATTTCCACTTATCCAGACCAGGACCGGTTTCACTTATGGCGAGCATTGTCAACTAATTGTTGTCCACCGAGTATTGACAGTGAACACCCTAAAAGTGTCAAAATATTATAGCGTACATGACACAATTATAATGTGGTTCACATGAATCTAAATCGAGTAATAATTCTTGCGAAAACTATCCATTATATACAAAGTCAAATGATTGTCGAACATTTTTAAAAAACATTCAATTTTAGAAACTTGAGACGTCAATTCAAAATGTCAATGAAATATTATAGTTTTTAGTTAGTTATAGTTTTTTAAAACCAACGTAATGATTATGAACCCTCATTTCAATAACATGAGCTAAATAACTTACGTCTAGAATAAGTTTAAAAGAAATAAGTCTGTAAATAGCTTGAAAAATCAACATAAAAAGGCATTCGTTCTAGGATCAAAACCGTTACTGCGCTGGTGTAATATATGAACCTTTAATGGAAAATTCAACAAAAGAGGCTTTACAATTTTTCTATGAGGTAAAGAAAGAAATAAATCCAAAAATAAATTACTTTTAAGGTGCTCACTGCTCACTCTCAAAACTTGGTGGAAAGGCATTATATTGAAAAATAAAATACTCCTTTATTAAATTTGAATCGTTCAAACTATGTACATTCTCACAGATTTTGTCACTAACGACCCGGGTTTCGTCTTTCGGCATCTTCAGGCGTTCAAGTGCACGGATGAACTTGAACTGACGCTTAGTAAATGAATGTTTCGTGTTTATATTCTATATGACTGTCCGTATTTGGGTGTTACATTTGTATCCCTTGTTCCTGATTGAACACGTTTCCTTCTGAAATTAAGGGATTAGCAAAAGTAGACGTGTCTTTTTTCAATCTAAAGGCTGCCATATGTTCTAATACTCTGATGTTCAGTGTCCTTTCTGTTTTGCCGATATATATATATTTTTTCCTTTATGTTGACTCATCACGAGTATTTCAAACTGATGCTCAGTTGAGACTAGGGAATCCAATCCCGTCTACTTTTGTGATCCCGAAATCCCAGAGTTGTAATAGTATTAATCCAGGTATTTCTGTATTGAGGAAAAAAAGTGCACAATTTTCGATAAGTTATTGAAATTTTTTTTTGAAATCCGCGAAAGACCTTAAAAAAGGTATCACATTTTTTTCATTTTTAGGAAATTATTAAACTACCAGGATTTGAAAATAGGCGAGCAATTTTTTTTTTAATCTGCCAGCGACCTATAATCTCTCAATCTCGATTTCCGAGCTTCTTCGCGGTTTTATGGGAACTAGCTGTAAGCCCGTTGGCCCCAACTGGAGGATTTTTTAGGATTTAAATCGAGGACAATCGGACAATCATACGGAAGGAAAATCATACGGACGGACATTATCGACTATTAATATATGGATGTTTGAAGGGCTGTAAATATAAGACATACGTAATTAAAATGCCCCATAGTTTTTAGCAGCCGTGTGGATAATGCATTCGTATAGTTCTTATTTAAACAATACTAATTCAGTTGACTTAGAGAAATTTCGTCTTACTTTGCTCGAATTCTCGTTGCGCAAGGATTGTTTCTCTCAATAGCTGGTGAAAAAAAATAGCGTTAACTCTAAATTATATCACAGAAAATGCGTCACAAAATTGCCGTCATTACCGAGATTTAAAAGGTAGTTTAATTTTCTATACAACTCGATAAATTGTGACCGAAATAATTTGCTACAGTTTTAGTTAAACAATGCAGAGGTAACAGTAAAATATGTGTTTTTATTACTTTTCCACGGTGACTGGCTGCTATCAAATAATTCCTTAATGTGTATGAGTATAACTATTTTAGTAATATTATACATTATTCTTAGATTATTTGTCGGTCTTGTAGCAGAATAGTCAACACTTTTGGACGTTCATTATATTCTGTTACGATGTCACGAGATGGAATCACAGACAAATCAATCTTTTTATAAGTATAATTTATAATATTAAATCACATTAAATGTAATAAATTGTATTTATTACTGTTGAAAACTTGCGAAATAATAATCATAGAAAAAAATGTAAACACTTAATATGAAACAAAATATGAACGCATTATTATGGGAAAATATTTTGTTCAACTCACCTTTTACTTAATACCATTCTTCTTAACATGATTATAAAAACAGCACACCACAACGTTACTAGGCATTGATTTCTTACCTGAAACAAACAACAAATATTGATTAAAACTACCTATTAGGACACTATGTGATTTAATTCTGTGAATCTTCGTGAACATATAAAAATAATAATTTCTCAATTATAATTAGCTGTATCCATTATACAGCTTTGTTTATAGCCCTTTCTTTTAGCCTCGTAAGCCTATCATTATCCTGTATTAGAGAGCGTATGAACGATTAGCTAATAATTATTGTCTTCGCTACATATCTAGTGTTGAAATATTCTATTATGTCACATATAGTCAATTTTACTATCGACATTTATTTATGGACGAAAGAAATTATATAATCAGATATATTGTTTACAAACAAAATCTTATACAAGTTGTCGGTTCTTGGTGTTCAGTTGTGTTATATGCAGTGGCGGATTAAGCACTTTGGAGGCTCTAGGCGCAATAAATTTTCGAGGCCCTGCTTTTCGAATAACATAAAAATGCTGCAAACCTCTTCGTAGAATAATAACGAATATTGGAAACCGAAATTGAAATATAAGGGTTTATATAATATGTGCTATCTTTGAGGCCCCCAAGATTTGGAGGCCCGAAGCTCGCACCTCTTGCGCTTATGGGGTAATCCGCCAGTGGTTATATGATAAAACATGAGATTTAGTGTAGGGTAAGGCCTCACTCCTCATTGGCAGAGTTTTGGGTGGAGTAGCGTGCAGCGTGCATATCAAGCACGTGCTTCGCGAATACAAAGTCATGAGTGGTCTTCGCAAAACGCTGCCCACCGTAGACATAGTAAACATATTTATTTTGTACTAATAAAGAGTTTTTGAATTGCAATAACAGATACGGGTCAGAAACGAATTCACAAATCACGAGCATTTTCAACTGCTTGATAAATCGATGATTTTTAAATAAATATAATGCTTCTAAAACATTGGCAGTAAACACTTAGGAAAAAAAATTAAAGGTTTCAATTTAACAACATGATAATAAAATAAAGTTTAGAGTAAAAATAACAAATTTAGTTAGATTGTTATTGAAATTTGGCTGTGTTCGGTTAGATACCCTGACTTGTTTCAGTTTATGCAAAAAAAGATGTAATTATTTGTTATATGGAAAGTGTATTAAAAATATCGTTCAAATTTGATAGTAACTTTGTAGTAATAAGTAAATTATTGAAAATTCTTCTATTTAAAAGCATATAAAAATACTGTCCTACATATAATATTGACAGGCTTGTATATTTTGCGTTGAAAAACAATAAATAATTAATTTTATTCTACAAGTTGTCTCTACAAAATAAAAAATAGTAGTGAAAAGAAATCGCTAGAAACAATACCAAAAAAATCCTTAATATTATAATTATTTAGTAGTTTTTGAATACTCAATCGAAAGTGGGACACTCTTAACATCTCAGCGCATGTTTAACGAGATCAAATAGTGAAAAAAAAAACAATTGAAACACAACAAACAGATATACTTATACCCAGAGAAAATACTTTCTTTATGTTATTCAAATCGCGCATAGTAAAAATCAGTGAATCGTGGAAACGAATTTATGTTCCCATTCAATGAGGCATCAATGCTTTCAAATTTCATGTTTACTTTGTATAACAGGCAACAATATAAAATAAAAATTCTTTCTCACTGTGGGATAAAATAAAATAAATTATTCTCCTGAGAGATCAATTATTACAATTTAAAACATGGTGCTTAGAAATTTATATTTCATCCATATTATATTCACAGTGAAAATCGGTTACGTATAACTTTAACGCGCGATGGACGTCGTCAACAGTAGGGTTTCCAATCGCGGGATACCGGATCATGAAATCCGGGAATTGTCTTCATATTAATACTGAAATTTACTGTAAAATGTAAAGATACTTTCAGTTGAATACCACATAAAAAAATGTAAGTAAAAAGTATCCGGCAGTTTGTTTAATTAAATACTATTGTATAATATAAAACAAACTTTTAAGTGTGGGTTCAATGCACTCCCTCTCATATTTGATACGCCCGTAGATAAGAGCAGACTTTTTTGTATAATTTTAATCGAAATTCAGTTGCAATATATTTAATTTTAAAACGAAAGTAGTAACAATATAAAATAAAAATAACTTTGATTATTCCACGTATTGTGTATCAAAATGTGACACGTGTTTCGCCTCTTTCAGAGGCATCCTCAGACAACTACTTTCGCAAATGTTTGCTTAAGTACGAATGATTTTAATTTTAGTAGAAAGTAGTAACATCCCGCCATTGAAGCGTTTGTCAATAAACTGATAATAATTTGTAGTATATATCCTAAATTAATTTAAATTACAGCTTAGAATGGAAACAAATTGATTTTAAAATATATAAAATTTTATCGGCTTTTGTGATATATGTATGTACATATGCTTAGCGATCAGGAGGTGTTGGATTCAAATCTCGGCAAGCTCAACATCAAAACCATATAATTTTTCAAATCGAAATTGAGATATTATGTGATATAAAAAAATATTTGGCAGCTTGGCTGTTGAGTGTAATTTTTGATATTTTTAATATTCAAATGAATTAGATGTATCTATAAAAATAAAAACTTCAAATTACGATAAATGATTAATCCCGGAATCTCGGTATTGAAATGATATAAATCCCGGGATTTTTCGATTCGGGAAATGCCCTACTCAAAACTGCAAAAGAAAAATCAGACATAAAGTAATACTTTTACGCTATGTATCGATTTCGATGCAAAATATACGGGCGAAGTAAAGCAAACTTTAATGTTATATGCCTACCTTTGAATAATGATAAAGATAAATAAATGAACTAAGAAATATATAAATTTAAATATATTTGCAAATGATATCAACGATCACGTGCAAGATGGCAAAATGCCATAACTTTTGACAAAAACACACAAAGAAAATCGTATATCGAAGATGAAACGAGCCCATTGTTTTAAGAAGTCAATGTGCATTGCTTATTTGTAATTAAGCTTAATGTTGGAGAATTTTATAGAGACGAAAGAAAAATTAAGAATGAAAAAAACTGTTTTAAGACTCTTAAGAATGCGATCATTATAAAAGGTATATTTCTTGCCTTACGTTATTTTTTAAACATTTTTTATTTACTGTTGATTTGATTATTATTATACTACAACAACATGAGTAAATTAGAAAATTATATTAGCCGCGATAAAACTATAAATTATTTTTACACATCAAAACGAAAAAATAAACACCAGATGAGGTTTTGTCTCCATATTGTTCTTTTATTAATTCCCAGCTTTTGAAGACACCCATTAATTTTACTTATTCCACTCGCTGCACACATTATTTCGCAAAAAAATATTCGATCTTTTTTTGCTTATTTGCATATTTTTAGTTTTTTTTCGATGAAGCCAAAGAACTGCTGTATAGTTAAACTTGTGAGACCGGTCCTATCTTATTTGTTCGAAATTATGATTTATTATATTATTCCGTGTAAATTGGAAATTTAATTTTTCGGAATTTTGTATTCGTAATAATTAAGATAAATTAAAACAGCAGGTTATTGAACGCATTTTTTATTATTATTTATCAAGTTTAGAGACGCGCATAAATTATTCATTTTTTTATTTTGATTAAATGTTTTATAATAATTGTATGTAGTTATGCAATAAACTATTCAATGCAAATTCTCACCACTAAATAAATATAAAATTTAGCAATGAATATTAACAAAAAAAAACTCTTGTACCAATTTCATATTTATGTTATATGATCATGACCGGTTTCGCTCATGACGATAATTTTCAACTGATACACTAAACAAAGTAAAAATATTAAAGATGTAAGAAACAATTGTTAATAGATATACGATAGAAATTTCGAGATAATGATGAAACATGAATAACTGATAATTAGCTAAATATAACTAAAGAAATGTGGAATTAGTACACAAAGTATTTTTATTATTTATTACACAATTTGATATATGTAATGTTCAATAAAAGAAATATAATGTTTAAATTTGTGGTGTTAGTACAAAAAAAAAATAAAGAAACAAATTATAAATAAGTTTACTTATTCCTACTGTCAACACATTTTTTTAAAAATCTATTCGTATTGTGTCGCTGAAGACCTTCAAGCAAACGTAACTTTAAGTTATAGACGTGTAAACCCTTGTAAGTTAAACATCCTCAGATTACTATCATAACATCTTTCAAGAGGGTTGATAACTGTATTTCGGGCCTTAAGCCAAGTTTTCAACAACTTCGGCTTTAAATACAATTCTTACAGGTTCGAATCAATGTAGTGACAGTTTTACAAAGTTAATTTTATTCAATTTACAGCTTTGGACTGAAAGTATAAAAGATTGTGATTTTTAAAATTTTCTCCAAGCCATCTGAAACCAAAATGAATATAAAAAAAAAAAAAAAATGAAAATATGCAAGTACAAGATGTTTGACATGACATGTTGGCAGCAGGTCATAAAATAAAAATGAACCGTGTTATGACAGAACTAGGTAACAGCGATTCCAGTCAGCATTTCAAACTGTCATGAGATACGATTTAATATCAAGTCGAATTATCATGAAAGTGAACGAGTGAGTTCTTCAAGCCTGTCTGTCAGACGTAAATATAGCCTTTTTTCATTTTCTCTAAAAAAGAAAATAATTGAAAAAGTTGCGTTTGCAATCCACGTAACTTCAGCAGTCACGATTGTTTTTTAATAATATGATATAATGATGTCGGTAATGTTATATAAAAGTATGTTATAAACGCACTACACGTCATGTGTTTTTACTTAACAGGGTAAAACTGAATTCTTCATACCATTTCAATAATGTTTACAACCAATACGAATTGGTTGTCCGCTTCCAATGTGAAGCATATGAACTTTTAATGGAGTTTATCTCATATTAACAGAAGAGTAACTTAGTTCCTTAATTTCTCTTTTTCAAATAAAGTAGGAATAGAAGAATAGGACTAGGACGGGACTACTTAATCACTCTCGCTACGTCCTTTTTTTAGAATAGGAAGGGTGGAAATGAGAAATTCAAGACAGCACATGCATCTCAAATTACCAGGCCTTTAAAAATTTTGCGGAGTCATAAGGAGAGCGAGTCGAATTCAATCAATCGCTTTTTGAATCTTGAGGGATTGATTTTCTGCACACTTAAAAGCAAGCCACTAAGTCTTGGGCAGTTTCTCCGAAAACACTATCAGTCAAGAAAAAAATAGCTGTAGGTACGCTTAACGTTTGTTACGCCACTGGATACTGCCGTATAAAATGAACGGATAGGAAAGCAATGGTAAGTGAAGGTGAACAGAAGTTTGAATAGAAATCTCTTGATCTAATGGTTTCCAACCTTTAAATTACTGCGCCTACCTTTGAAGAAAAATGTATCTTCGCGCCTCCCCATCCTTTATTTCATATAGTAATAAAGACACGTTTAAAAGAGTAAATACATATTTTTGACTGTTCGCGCCTCCCAGGTTGAAAATCGCTGCCTTAAGCGATTGACAAATCAATCTATAAAAAATGTCCCTAATGAGAATCGAAGCTGTGACCTCCGTGTTCTTAGACAAAGACGTTGACCACTCGACCACGCAGCCTTTAGTCTCTAGCCTGATTAAAATAAAGGTTTGCTCGAGACTATACGAATATCGATCGATTCTTCAAGTGTCATGAGTAGAGCAATAATATATTTTTATAAACTCATGGAGTTTCGTCTATTCATAAAGTCCCGAATTTCTCTATTAAAGTTGCTATGCTGCGGAATATGTCCCGAACCCTTGGAACTGAAGATATTTTTTTAAGCCATGTCCGCTCCCAATGTGGAGCATATTGACTCCTAATGGAGTTTATCTCAACAGAAGTGTTTCTACGAGAACTGCTTGTTACTCAGTTGCTAAACCTCTCTTTTTCCAAAGAGAGTAGGGATAGAAGGATAGGGCTAGGGCAGGATTAGTGGTAAGCTAATCGCTCTCGATACGCCCCCGTTCATAGGATAGGATGTGTGAGAGAGGGGAATTCAAGACATCACATACGTCCATGCCTTTGAACGGAAGTTCATAAATCGATTGCAAAAAATCAATTTATAAAACTTTCCGTACCGGGATTTGAACCCGGGCCCTCCGTAGCCGTAGTCAACAACGTTGACCACTCGACCACAACGGCAGCACTCGAACTGTCAGCTCGAGTGCATTCGCGCACTGAGTAACACCGGAAGATGCCGAGAGGCGAAACCCGGGTCGTGTTTGACCAAGATTTTTGTGGAAACGTACATTATGAAAATAATTCTAATTTAACGTTAAATTTCCATCAAGCACTTTCAGTCGAAATTCTTAATTACATAATGTTATTGTTTTTATATAAAAAAAAAAATGAAAATATTCTCAGTGGAGCAAGTACTCTTTTTTGAAAATACATACTATATTCGTTGATTTAATGTGATACGTTTGACAAATACCAGCTAGTTGAAGATGTAAAAGCCAAACTTTGAAATTTAAAAGGACGACGGAAAATCTTTATTCTCATCTGTCTATATCAGGGGTCACCAAACTTTTTGAGAAGCGGGCCGGATTGAACTTTTTAAAAACTAAGGTGGCCGGACGACAAATAAATTCTTATTGGAACTCAATCAGAATATTATTTCATTTTATGTGGTTACATAATAATTAGAATTTAAACAAATGTTTGCCCTTCTTAGAATTTCAATAAATGAGAATATTCGAGATTTTTTGAGTAAACGAACATCTGGTCGTCTCGCTTCCAATTTCTATCCAACTTCCTTCACTTTGAGTCCCCTACCAGATAGTTGAATGACAATTGATGATTTGAAATAAATAGTTGTCGTGAATTCACAACTAAATCATGAAAATTTATATTTCTTATATGAATAATTTCTATGCAAAAATCCAGAACTTTTCGCGGGCCGGATGAAAATCTTTGGCGGGCCGTAGTTTGGTGACCGCTGGTCTATATAATAAAATAAATCACTTTCTTACTTATTAATGGTAAATTGAGAAAGAACTGCATGGAAACAAAACGAGAGAATAGTTTTAAAAAACTATGTATAATATTTACTTAGCGCACGATTAAGTTAAGTAACTTTAAGATTTAATAGACTCATTATTTTCACTTAAATCTAAATGGTTTCATCTTTACTCCTGATTAATTAGCAAGTAAAACTGGTATGAAAGTCAAAATCGTTGATCACTAAGCTACGGAGTAAGTAATGTGTTCGATTGAAATGTTGCAAATTTATCGACCTAGCCACAAAACCGGTCGAATAAAAGTGAAATCCTTTACTGGTTTTGATAATAATTATTGTACCTCATCCAGTTTTCAAAAATAATAATTTATTCTTCAAATTATATGAACTAAATATTGAACTATACATAAAACTATAAAAAAAATTCAATTTTTCCAGAAATTTTAAAATATATAACAGTTCAATATGTATGTGATATATTTTTTTATAAATAATTATTTATTATAGAAGTTTTATATATGGCATTATTATGACACCATTCAATCACGAGCTGCTATATTAAAAGATTTTAAAACTATAAGTTATGTCACTTATTATATATGGATAATTGTTTTTTTATGTAAAAGAATTGTTTCAATAGTAATAATGTGGAAACATAAGATTGTTAAAAACAGGAGGCGTTGGTTGCCGTTTGGTTATCAGGAGATAAGTGCAAAATTAATAATGAGTAAATTATCATCCCCCTTGATGGCACGAGTTCATTTAACTAAGCTATTTAAATGTTTTTATTAATTTAAGTTTGAGATTTAGGTATGGAAGATGTTTTCTCTTAGTGTTATTATTGAGAGATTATTCTAAAAATTACATCGCACTTTTTCAAGACTAGACTTTAGAAAAGCAAAAGGCCGTAACCCATACAGATTTTTTTTTATAAAAGGCACAAAAAATGTTGTTTTTTCAATGATTTCGGGTCAGCGTCAAAATATTAAATAGATACAACCTTGAAGAGCATGAAGTTTCCTTGAGTGCTTTAAAAGCATCTCTTTTGATAGAACGTGTATTAAGTTGTATACATTTTGATTATCGAAAAAAGCTACGCTAAAAAAACTGAGAACTGCTTATTTTTCTTTGTATGTACATTACAAATAGGGTATCCAATCCCGGAGCCTTTTTGTGATGCCGGGATCCCAGGATTGGGCACTCAACGTGAAATCGTTTATAATTTGAAAGTTTTGGTGTTTTTTTTTAGTTCACCGACGAATTTGAATTCTTCAATTTCGTATACTTTTTCCCCAGATTATCTCCGTTTTTTTTCAGCTCTTCATATTCCAGAATTCTATCAATTTTCGAGATTTGCTCAAAATTTCTCAATCCAAAAATCCCGGGATCGTGACCATATCAATCCTGGGATTTCGAGATTACAGAATAGGACGGGATTCCGGAATTGGATACCCTAATTACAAATGAATAACAAATTATTAATTTATAATGTTTACAATGTAAAAAATAAGCTATAACAGAATATTTTAAAACAAATAGTAGAAAGCAATTTAAGTATTTGAAATTGGCAAGGAAGTCAACCGAGTAAGCTCCGACATAGTCTACTAAGATACATAAAAAATAGTATTCGCAAGAACTCATTCATGACCACCGAAGCATCCGAAACAATATTACTAATCACTGTTTATGATCTCCCCATTGACATCTTCATTGGAAGACTGGTTCTACATCTTCAGAAAACAAGCAATTCGTGTCCACAATTCCTCAAAAGATTATCAGGAACATTAAGTTTCACGATCTCGAGAATGTAAGACTAAAATTAAGATTACGTCTTAGCGGACATGGTTAAAAAAAAATGTACTAAAAAGGGATGATAACGGTACATGTATTGAAAAAATAACAATGAATTGGGTAAAATTATGACCGTTTCTTCACAAATCACAATACAGCTTTTATACCTTTTTTTGTCCTATTGAGACATTGGTAACTTTGTACAATAGCGAAAAACATTTGTAAATGAAACATCATTAGGTATGAACATTTAATTATAATATTTTTTAATTTGCTTTTTCTACAGTTATATTTTTATGCGATTATGAATTGATTAATTTCTAATAACATAAATGGAAATATCTTTCTCCCAAACGTTTTTTAATATTTTGTTTCAATTAAACTAATTGAGCGTTTTTTATTCAGTTAAACGTTTATTTTTTTTCATGCGTACTTCAAAAAGGCGCCGAAAGTATGTATTAATAAAAAAAATACATCTTTTGAACACGTTTATTTATTAATAATGAAAATATAAATAGGGTAAAAATAACAAAGTATTTCAGTTCTACAGTTTTTGTAGTAGTTTTTTAGTAAAACTGTAGAACTGAAATACTTTGTTATTTTTACCCTATTAATATGGAGTTCTACCAAGTAAATGACAAATCAATAAATAAAATGAAAATATGAAATTAATTCAATAATAAAATCACAACCTCAAATCATACATAGTATGCATTATTTACACCAAAGTTAATATTTTATTTTTGCTTATCAAAATATGCTTTTAAAAATAATAATGAATTTAATGACGAATCAGACAGCCAAAAATATCATAAATAATCTTAGTGTCCATTCTCCAGTTGGTTTTAAAATCTTAAATTCGTTTAGTTATTTCGTTTTTATTGGATAAATCTTTTGTTTTTTTGTAATCTGTCTATTTAATTCTTCTTCCAGTGACAGTTCTGCAATATTTATTTCATCATCGATATTTTCTTCTCATACCTCGATATCTTTTTCCACGGAGAAAAGACGTTGTAGTAAATTATCTCCGTATTTAAAATATATTGTTTTGGAGCATTTGTCAAAATCTTTCGTGTATTCTTTTCGAAAATCAATTAGTCCCAGCAGAACCGTTGGTAATAAAATTATTCATAAGCTGCCTTGATTTATAACATCATTTTCTAGAAATAACTATAGGTTTCATTATTTCTTGGAATTCTGTGCGATTATTCCCAGTTCGCTTAACTATCCAATAGTTAAGTAAACACGTGTCTAAGTTTTTTTGTATTTCTGCATGTCTCTACCCATCAAAAATGGTTATTTCGTATTACAATATATAAATAGATGTTATTTGAAACTTTTACAACTATAAATCCAAACAGCTGTTTCTTTTATAAGATCCATTAAATATATGCATACTTTATTTTGTTAAAACCCCGGCCTTTAATCCTTAGCTTGAATATAATGCATTTTTTTTTAAACTGATCCCGATGATAGACACCAATGTAAATTTATTTTAAATCAAAATTAACTTTTAAGGTCACATTAGCGATTGCTTGCATCCAATTTTTATTTGTTAGAATGGTTTTTTCAAAATTAAAATGTACAATTTGGCTTCCTTAAGTCCCGGGACATTTAGCAACAAAGTCCCGGGACTTAAGACAGCGAAAAACCTTAAAAGTCCCGGGACTTTTGTCCCGGGACGTCTCGACACAGAATCCCTACTTCTTAGACTAAGATTAGCGAACAAAATATCCGGTGTGGACCATCAACTACAGTATAGCATTTTTTTATGCATATAATTAAAGGGATTCTTTAGATATGAGTAAAAAACGAAAGCTAGAGAATAATCAAATACTTCGAAGAAAGCTTCAGTCAATAATGTAAGAATAATGCATGTGCATTACATGTGAAGCCACACCTGCGCCAAAATGTATTTAAACTAAGTACACACCTCCCAACAATCGAACAGTCACGACTCACGAACAATCATAAAACGAAACTGACAGTCGACTACTACTTAACAGCCAAAATTAAACGCAGAGAAAGAAAAAGTGTTCTGATAAAAAATACGCAAATTCAATCTGCAAGATATGTTAACACCTTCGAAATTTCACTGAGTGGCAATTATCGTAAACTCTAAACATAGGTCGACATACAAATTACCAATTTAAAGTAGCATATAATACCTGCGTGCGCATGGATACGTTTTAAAAATTATTAGTGTACGTTTGTGACATAACCGACATGTGACCAAGCAATCTCAAAATATACCCCAATGTGTACATTGCGGTCTTCGACTTTCGTGCTTAATTATTGGTATCTGAAAATGTGTACGTAAGTAAAACAATGTAAAAAGATTATTATATAGATTTTTTTATATTTATTGATCAATAATATCGATCTAATGATAAAGTTAAAAATGCGTTTAGGTACTCAGTTGTTTTCTTTTGTTGAGTTTTCTTACATCATGTTGTTAACAAAATAGTGTATTCATTACATTTAAACATGTTTCCTAGAAAATTACTGATTTCGGGTTGATTCAATTTTGCAGCAAATGAGCGATATAGTATGGCTTAAAAAAAAAATCACGTTTAATTTATAAGCTGTGTGAAGCTAGTAATGTTGAGAGAGTAAAACACAACATAAATATTCATTATAACGTTTGTTAACGACAAAAATCTGTTCGAAATAGCGAGTTGAACGAAAGTAAAAAGTACGAATGCTGAGAGTTGGCTGTAATGTGAATACTAGATGTCTTTAAGTGGATATGACACTTTGCTAGCAACTACGACAAATTACGTAAATAAGTATTTTTATACTTTTCAGCAGTAACTTCGTGGAAGTTCATTTTATATAAAATTTAAAATAACTTTGATTATTCCACGTATTGTGCGACTAACTGTGACACGTGTTTCGAAATGAATAATAGTTTTCGTGTTTCGAAAAGAATGAATAGTTTAGAATTTTTAGAGATAAATAGAACTCTTAACAAAAAAGAAATAATATTAAATAATATTCTTAATAGGACGAGTTACTCGCCATTGCTTACATTGTTTCCAATTAATAGAGTAATCACCAACCTATCGGATTGCAGCTCATTAGTTTAATAGTTTGTATTGTTTAACGTCATTAGTAGTATGATTATATTTGTTTGCTTTGTTTCGATTCTATAACCCCCTCCTTGCTTCTCTAAAAAGGGAAAAATCCCAATATGATTGATTGCAGCTCATTACTATCATTATTTGTTTGCTTTATTTTGATTATATTACCCCCTCCTTGCTTCCCTAAAAAGGAAAAAAATCCAAACTCCATTTTGTAATTTCATAATTTAAATGTTAGAATCAATCTGGCTTCATTACTTAAGCAAATTTTGCGATAGTAAGTCTGAGGATGCCTCTGAAAGAGGCGAAACATGCGTCACAGTTAGTCGCACAATACGTGAAATAATCAAAGTTATTTTAATTTTTTTATTGAGTATTTTTATTGTTTTATCTATGTCAATGTATTCTTTCTTAGAAAACAAGTATTTATTAAAATAATGCTCATTCATTCTATTACACCACAGGATTTTGTTTCCATTTTTTTATTGATCCTGTGCGAATCTTACACATTGACGTAAATAGCAGATGTATAGATTCGCAATGAAGAAAAGGCGCTTGGGAGCCTGAGGGGATTCACCAAAATAAAAGCGAAGATGTACAACTTCTAGGCGACAATGCTGTCAACATCGACTCGAGAGATGTGCATGAGGAATTCTTTCGTTGTTCAATGACAGTTTTTAGCACTTTGTTTTTTTCAAGACTTACTCTCACTTTGGACTGTTATATTTATAACAAAACCATGTTAATAAAAATAATAAAAGATTTTTAGTACTTTTTCCACATTTAATTTATTAGATCAGGACCGGTTTCGCTCATCGCGAGCATTATCAACTGATAAGAAAAATATATAAACAGTGCTATTTATAAAAGTTAAATTGAAATAAAAGGTGTAAGCAACTACTAACAATGAAAAGTGGAATTAGTACAAAAGAGTGTTTTATTTTTTGAATATAATGCCCTTCCACCAAGTATTGACAGTGAACACCTTAGAAGTATTATAATACCAAGTAATATCAGATATAATCTGTGAGAAATATATTAAAATTCTAGCACGGTATTTTGCTCCCATAAAACTAGCAACACTGTAGACTATGAATTACTTTGTAGGGTTAAAAATAACGATCGCTGCAAATCACGTCGTCAACGGGTTACCTTCTTACCGTTATTCGCGATATACAATGCCCGTAATACCAACTTCCGGCTTTGAAAATGTCTGGCGATAAATTAAGACCGTATTACCGGTCATTCAAATCTCTCACTCGACGTGATACATGTCACACAGTCACTTACCTATCCACTCCGCCGGCAGTCATAATATGATAATGATAACGGACCACATCAATGTTAACGTCAAACAAAAATGACCTGATACACGAGGCTGGTCACGCTGACAAACATTACCTGTCAAAACGGCTTGTTTTGGTCTACTTGTCAAAGTAATACAAATGCAGAATGATTAGGATACAACGAACAGATTAAAAGATAAAGTTAATCAAATCGTTATATATATAAACATCGTACCTAGTTGGAATTCATAAATGATCAAAAATAAGAAAGTATTCACTGCCTTTTCTTCGCGAAAAATTGAAAAAATATACAATTTTTTATACTTAATTCAAACTTTTATTATTACATATATTCAAAATCATGAACGATTGTATGTAAGTTATGACAAGCATTATCAACTGATAAAAAAACATTGATACAGTGCTATTTATACAGAATATGGTAGAATCAGTTAATAATGCTCGTTATGAGCTATACCGGTCCTGATCGTATAAAATAAAAGTGGAATTTGTACAAAATAGCTTTATTTTTTTAATATAATATCAAGAAATAACATACGTTAGGTAAAATAAATGTGAAAAAAAATATAAACAATGAAAAGAATTTTTATATTGAATAGAAAATTATCCTGTTACGGAAAAAAATAAGTGCAATTCGAGATGTGATTGATAAAATATGTCGCTTATAGCTGTAAACATATAAAGATTTTCACACTATTATTAAGAGTATTTCGGTAATGAAAACATACATACATCAATAACACAAAAACTCAAGGAATAAAGAATGAGTAATAAGTAAAATAAAGCATCCTTTTTTTAATGTACTTACTAATTTTTTATGAACTTCGAATCTCGTATATGACGGATTTCCACAACACAGCGTGTATTATGAAGTCCTCGTTTAGATCAAATAAACTTCTACACCTTCTCAGTGTCAATCAGAGTACACATAATGTTAATGTAATTAACTGGTGTGATAAAATAGTTTGGAAATCGATAAAAAAAATGTAAAATGATAAGAAAGTATTTTTTTGTTACACTTGGAAAGTGTAAAATACATACAAATTGAATACATTAATACTTATGAGATAGTTTATATTAATGCTATGAAAACAAAAGCGATATTTGTATTAATCTGAATTAAATATACCATTATAATACAAGGCAATGCACTGAAAGTGTTTGGAATGAATAATGATATTGCTTTAAGTGATTACATTGTTTAATACATTAATATGCGTTTATCGAAATTCAATTAAAAAGTGTGTTGATTTTCACTACATATAAGCAAACGCGACTTACTAATTAGATCGTTTTAATTTGTATTATTTCATGCTCCAAATAAACAGATTTATTATATAATGAAGTGCCAAAAAGAAAAATTCGGTAAACCTTAATTTAGTCAGTCATTTTAAATATGTAAGGATTTATAATATAATTTGCAATCTCCGAAAGAAGTAAGAGATAAAAAAAGATTCAACCATTCGGCACGTCAAGGGAATCAAACACAAACAACAATCAGTTCAATTCCTATATGTTAAAATTATTACAATTTTCGGTTTAATGCGTACCAAAAATATCCACATTGTCTTAAATTACAAATACAATACAATGACAAAAAAATAACTATCGATAAAGTAGTAATTTTATCGTAAAACACGAAAACGTCAATTACTACTAAAGTGTAAGTATCAGTTTTTGCTTTTAGACGCTTGTATTGACCATATTTAGTATTTCTAGGTTATAATATATATAATTATCAGTAATAATCTCATTTTCTAATGTAGTGAGGTTTTAGAATACGGAACAACAAAACTAGTCCGAAAATGTGATAATTAAGTACAACTACATTAATGCAACTTAATGACTATTTCTAATTACTTATATAACATTCTGAAAACGTATAGATAATTCTATGCAATCAACATTAAGTATTTTTTTCCAATATCTCAATTTGGTTTGAAAATAAAGTTTTTTTTCTAATTAAAACAGTGTATTGTAATTGGTACTGCTATTGTTTGGGTACAGCTTCCTACCCGCGTCTAATAATAAGAAGAATTCTTATAATTATTTTTGTAAGTATTATAAGTTAAAGCAACAGAATCAATGTCTACGTTTTAAATAAAAACCCTTCGATAGCTTTAAGATGGTTCTGCTTACAAGCAAAGTACATGTCACATCTAGCAGGCAATAGAATAACAAAGCTATAAATTTATACTTTATTTTAACGTTGCTTAATCATAAAATGTACGAAGAATCGTCGAAATCAAATGTTTATTATTAAGAAAAATATAAATTCAGAATAAATGGCGATTTGGTTACAATCGGGTTTAAGATAAAGTAAGAAAGGTTTAAAAAAAATCAAACCTTTCTTATCTATCTTGTAGCTATGTATGTCATCGAAGGAAAATACGTACGATTGACTTCTCGGCATTGGTTGCAAAAAATACTTACTTGGGGTTATAAATGTCACAACTTTATAATGAACCGCCAATCTTCCATTACTGGTAAACATTATTTTTAAATCGTCGTTACCGATTACTGCCATACAGATACTATTTAATAACATTCACATTTTGTTTGAAATATGAACATATTTTAGATAATAAAAACACAATATTCCTTTGTACTTTATTTCCACTTTATTTAATAAGCTCGCCATGAGTGAAACCGGTCCTGGCTTCTTTTTAATGAAAAGAAAATAGAGTACAAAGGAATATTGTGTTTTTATTAATATAATGCCTTTCCATCAAATATTGACAGTGAACTTTCTAAAAGAAATATATTAGATATGTCAGGGTGACAAAAAATGCTCTTTTTGGTAAGATACTCGGGTCAGTCAAATTCAAAAGCGTTATTTAGTATTGGACGTAAAATATGTATTTTTTATTCAAATATAATCATCTTATTTTATTTTTGGAAATCTTTTGTTACAAATTATTTATTTTTGTATGCAGTCAATAATATCAACATAAACTTTTCTTTTATCGTTTTTGGTGTTAAAAAAATCACTGTCCAAAATAATTACACAACAATATTACAAATTAATTTTATCTAGTGAAGAAATTCGAAAGTTTAGCTACTTTTCATTTTAATTTATGCGGTTTTTTTTAATCGTGTGAATCTTTTTCGTTATCAAAATTATTGCGTTTTTGAATGCGATGAAAACTTCTCTAATCAGAACGTGTATTTTATTTATTATCCAATATTGAAATCTAGAAAGTGACATTAAAATTAACGAAAACAGGCTATATTTCATTTGCTCAACTTCGTACTACGCCTTCTTATCATTAAATTCGACCGTCAGAAGACAGCGATACTAGAGGCTTCGGTTGAGAATTTTCGAGAACATTTGGATAATATTAATTACCGGTCTCAAGAACATTTTTACATACAAATAAGAGATTCTTTATTTCTGGAGAAATTGATTCAAGAATATTTAATACTTTTATCATGACAATTGAGACTGTGTTTGTTTATTGAAATTTACACAATAAAGCAAGGAAAGTTGTATGCAAAATTTCATGAACGGGCGACCTTCTTTAAAACTATAATAATTACTTTGATTCCCCTAAACAATCGATTGCCATAAAATATTAAAAAAACACAATATTGCTTTGTACTTAATTTCCACTTAGTTTAAAAGGGTCTGGACGAGAATTGTCAACTAAAATAAAGCGGAGATAAAGTACAAAGGAATATTATGTTTTTATTAATATAATGCCTTTCCACCAAGTATTGACAGTGAGTACCCTAAAAGTGCCATAAATACACGTTTGCCTCGACAGATTTTTTTATCAATGTTATTACTATAATTTTATATACAAAAACTCTTTATACATCGCCACCTCAATACTACAAATAGTTAACTTGACATTCACTATTTTTAAGATAGCTATTCAAAATGATCTTACATTTCTTTCAACAAATTTCAATTGAACGTTATTAAATTGTTCCTAATTAAACAAAGCACCTTTTTCATTTTTATATCCGATGATAATTTAGGCTTAGATGAATGTTAGTCGAGTAAAGTTTAAATTTTATTTTCCCAACAATGATTTAATTCAGCACTTCCCAAACTTTTCCATGTAAAGGCCCTCTAAATCTGAAAAAAAAATGTTCAGAAGCGACCCCCAGTTTGAGAAGCATTAATCTAATCTTATTGTAGTATGTATTAAGTTGACGATATGCATTCCTTCTTCTGATAAATACATGATAAATTGTTAAAATTAAACAAGACTTATCAAAAAAAGTCTTTATCATAAAACCACTATAAACTCAAAAGGATTTTAATTGATAAACATAGCAGTAAAAATATATCATAAGATGAATTTGGTTTCTGCAGTTGGAACTAAGGTATCCAAGAGAGATTGAGAAATTGAAACACGGAAGAGGTAAAAAAAAGATGTCACGCTGTTATTTTTGGTAAATCCTTAAATTCCTAGGATTTTGGATTTGAAAATTCTTTGAAGAGCTAAAAAAAATTGACATTAAATTGTTTGAAAAATATCACGATATCAAAATCGCCAACCAAAAATTATCTCAATCCCGGATTCCAATTTATACACGATTTTATGTTGAAAAATTGTCAAACCCGAAATCACAAAAAGGGAGAGTTGCAACAAACACTATTATATTTTTAATTAAGGCTACAAGCCATGCGATGTGGCGGTATCTATAAATGCTTTGTACAATTTCTCAAAGTGGTCTAAAATGCGGAAAGGATAACTGTGCTAAGTTCGGTTAATTATTCGATAAGACCTACTTTCTTTTCACTCAGAACAAGCCAAGTATTGAGAAATTTTCCTAGGGCATTTCAGGTTAAAAAAAAAAGAATCTGTTATTACGTTGTGGAATACGCCATGTACAAGTGCGTAAAAGTGTGTAAGGCCGTAGGGGTTGGTTGTAGGTACAATGTTGAGTACTCAGAAGTGAAATATTTCATGCGTAAAAGGCGTGACTAGAAATGTTTTCGAGAAATTCTCACAATACTGTGAATATAACTGTGATTATAACGGAAAAATGCTTTAAGTAATTAAGTTAAATTTATTTAAGTTATTTACCACATTAACTGTAAAAAAAAACATCATTCCGGGAATGTATATCCTGAATCTTTAATGTCAGCTTTGAAGATTTCAGAAAACCAATATTGCAAATTCATGAAAATGTGAGGCGAAACGAATGACGGTGAGGGTGGGAGGGTAGTAACCCTCTCCTCTGACGCTTTTAATATAACGCCAAAATATGTAAAACTGAAGTCATAAACAAGGAGATTATGGAGTCGTTCATCTCGCTAATCGAAGAAAAGGTTTCGCTGGGTCACTTCCAATATCGAAGAAATGTGTGGAGTATAAGTACTCTTCAAATCGTCGGAGGAAGCACAGTTTCGATAACGGCTGAAAATACGCTAGTCATCATAATAATATACAAAAAAAGATTTAATATTGTTAGCCTTTGACTGTCTGGAATTGTTATTAATACTGAAAATGTAACTACAAGTTAAATATATTCATTGTATAATTTAATATAAAAATGCACATGTTGGAACGCAGTATGTATTAGGGCTTGTCGGTTTTCAAAAACCGGTTATAAAAACCGGTTTTTTGGCAAAAAAAATTGACATACGAAAACTGGTTTTTCAACTTCGTAACCGGTTGTGCCGAATTTTCCATAAACGAGTCTATAAACAAAAGAGCAGAAAATTGGATTTTTTATTCGATGGCTTAAATACCATATGCCCTACATCATTACCCAGCGAAAGGGTATTTCCGATATCAGGAACTTTTGTTACAAAACGATCAGTGGACGCTTTGTGTTTTCTTAAATCATATTTTCTGAAGATTAACACCAAATAATTTCTTGTTGTGTATTAGATCATCATTAAGTAATTAGATCATCACTGAGTGATCGATCATTGGACGCTTTTTGTTTTTTTAAATCATATTTTCTGAAGAGAATTTCATTCACCAAATAATTTCTTGATGTGTATTATTATGTTTATACATACATAAATAAACAACATAAAAATGAACTTTTTCTTGCTATTTTAATTGAATTATTCATTTTTTGTAAAACTTCGAAAACCGGATAAAACCGGTTTTCGAACAATGTTGACATTCGAAAACCGGTTGTTTCAAAAGTCCGTTTTTGTATAAGCCCTAGTATGTATGTGTGTCACCAACTATGAAATACATAAGACTAGGACAGGAGTATTGATTAACTAATCGCTCTCGGTTTACCCGTTTATTTAAAAATTGTAAGAATGAGAGGGTATATTTTAGACATCACAAAAACTCATTGATGCCTTCAAACACAAATCGATAAATCGATTGAAAAATCCAGTTCATATTGGAACTCAAGCACGTAAGATTTGTCAAGGAAGCCAACAGGGCGCCCCAATATATGTCGCCACCTTAATACTACGACTAGGTAATTTGATTTTCAAATGTTTTTGAATATGATATCGCATTTCTTTTCACATAATTTAATTGAATGGCAACAACTATTCAAAAAAAAAACGAACATCTAAGATTTATGTTAATCAAATAATGTTTTGATTTCATTTTCCCAACAATGGTCACCTAAGTGTTACCTAGTTGTAGTACTGAAGTGACGATATTTATGAATATTAAACAATTTATATAAACGTAAATACGGTGGCATATTTTACCCACAGTAGGCATGTAAATTGTATTCATAACTGTGAATAACACGTGAGAAATTTAAATACACATGTATGCTGATAATTTATGTGAATCGATAGCAAAATCTAATATAACATTGTTACGTGCTATGACTTGTCATGGATAATGCATTCGAAATGTAGTAGAGTATGAAAATGCATTAATAACTACGTTTTCCAACAAGGTTAACCTTGCAGGCTGTAAAATAAAATGCTAATAATTATACATACTACGTACGTACAATGTAAATGAGCTAAAAAAAAACGCTCACATTTTTCAATAATTAAAAAATATTTTAGAATCTTTAAATTTCTCACTTTGTTTCCCAGTCATCAATCCCGAGATCCCGTAATAATTGTGTCCCGAATCTCGAAAAACTAATAACTGTATGTAAAATATGAGACTCAAATGAGGCCACAGGGTTAAAAAAAGGTTGAGAAACTATGTTGTAAAGCATATTTATCTCATTACAATCACGCTAGTACGTAAAGCAAGTGAACGTGGTTTATTAGTCATTAAAAAAAACTTCGATTCGAAATTCTTGGAAGAGCTAAGAGGTCTCACGCTGTTCATCTGTAAATTTCTGGGATTTTTATGGGAAGACAAAACAATGGTATGGGGGGCACAGAAAAATAAAGACACTGAAAAGGGGCCACGGGCCTAAAAAGGTTGAGAAAAACTTACTCTTACTTTTTCTGTGCCCCCCCATATCATTTTTTTGTCCCGTAAAAAAATTAAGAAATTTGATCTGCGTAGGACTTTTTTTTAGCTCTTCTGGAGATTTCAAATCCTAAATCAAGGAATTTGCTCAAATAACCAGAATGGGACCATTTTTTAGCTCTTCCGGGGATTTCAAATCCTGGAAATTTGGTAATTTCGGAAAATTTTGCCGTGGCCCCCCTAAGCTGTGCTGTGACTTTCCAAATCAAAAAAATCTCTGTGTTCCCCTTGAAACACGCTGTGACTCCCTAGGGGGCCACATGGCTTCCGGTTGAAAAACCCTGATCTAGACAACTGAAAGTAGACAAGACAATTTTATTATAATATCAGGATATAAATTGACAAATTTATTAATATTTACTAACCTCACTTAAGAATTCCTTTTTCGAACTTAATTTTGAAAAAAAACCATCTCCTGTAAATTTTATAAAATGGTCGGTTACGATTCTCTGCCTATTACGGGTGGATATCACGTACGGTAAAATATTGTACTTCTAGTGGCGAAACTATCTCCGTGATATAGCGGCTGGGAAAATGTTGAACAACGATGATAATGAAAAGCGCATGCAGTTAAAGATAAAGCAATGTAAGCCCCAAAACCGAGTGGAAGAGCCTCGCAATAAATTTCGCGATCCAACGTGTTGAAATGGTAGTAGGCGGCGCGCATTGTCAGAGCGAAAGATAAACGGCGATCCCGAAATGGTATCGATCGCTCGTTACTCAACTGCTCACCACCCCGAACGTAGTATATGCAGGCGAGCCAACTACGATATTATGATGATGATAATAATTATAAGCATTGCACGAGTGAAGATGTTGAAACGGTGATGGGCGGGACGCTCGGCCGGAAGAAGGAACCGAAATGTAATTTAATGGCGTCCTCGAGATATGAAGTGGGTACGAATTTTCAGTTAAATATACATCCATTGGTGAAGAATTATCACAGTGTGTGATTTTCTCTCGTGCAGCCATTGCAATAAGGTACCAGTCAAACATTTAAAGATTGCAGTTAACCTTTAACTCGCCATATCAGTTTATTGTTCCGCGCCGCGGTGCTGTTACAATACACAACATTTACAATTCACAAAATCCTCACTTACCTATTCATTTGTAAAAAAACATGTCGCCTACCAATTTGGAAGCGTATGGAATACTTATGAGGAATCTTATCAGAAATTACATTAACGATATTTAACTGGATAGCTGCCACAGACGAGATATCTCGTCAAAATTTTCGTACTCAACATGCCAGAGACGAGTTATCTCGTCAAAACTTAATTAAATTAATAATTGCAAATTATAGCCGGCTTGTTAGGTAAATACGAATTTTCAGTGGAAAAGCATCGTATTTTAAAAATACAGTCATTTTTGTGTTTATTCTACGATTGGGTATACTGATCGATAAACGTATAATATGTAATTAACGAAATGTTCTAAAAAAAAATTCTAATGAGACGCGTATGACCTCTCATGAAGGTATCTTAATACAATCTACGAGAACTGCTTATTACTAAGTTGGTCAAACTTTCTTTAAAAAATATAAAATCATAATTTACAGTTTTATAATAAAAATTAAAATATGTCAAATTTTATGTGTATCATGATTATCGAACAACTTAAGAATAATTCAATCGGAGAAAGAAAAATGCACAATCAATGTATTGGGTATTGCTAATATTCAATAGTAGTCAATCACACGCGGATATGTTGTTTGCAAAATGCCCATTCTTTTCTGCCCTTGACATTTCGAGATGACTTTTAGATTCTCACTGAGTGCCCTCGAGTTTGATTCAGATGCCACATCATGTCTTTCAATAAAAAAACGTCTGTTGAAATATCAAACGTAATTATTACACAAACTTTTTCTGTAACGCAAAATTTAATTTCAATAATATCGAGTGAGATCATCGACTGTTAAATAAGAAAAGGATAATATAATAAAGGTACGTGTAATTTGCTGGTTTTACTGCATAGCAAATTTGTTTCAATAATCCATGTAACGTAGCCATGTAATGGAGATATCTCAAAAGTAGTTTTTTTCCAAGAACTGCTTCTTGGAACTGAAAGGATAGGAATTTTAGGATTGGAAGGGTGGGATGGAACATCACAACCATCCATGCCTTAGGACACTATGAACATAAATAAATAAATCGATTTTTTAAAATTCCATTCGTTCCGGTATTTGAACTCGTGAGATCCACCATGGAAACCAACGACGTTAACCACTGCGTTACGAGCGCGCCGATAAAATAATATACTTACTACGATCAATGCTAATACATACTAGGACAAGAGGTTAGCTGCGCAGAAATTTTAAAGGCTGCGCGGACCGATCAAATATTAATTGAATACGCGGAACGAGTGCGCGGGGGCTTTCCAACTGCTGCGCGCGCAGCTTTGAGGGAACGTTGACTACGATAAAATATTAGTATGCAAATCGACTGTGGAAAGTAAAAAGGACGTAACCCACACATATCAAATTTTATAGGAGGCGCAAAAAACATGTTTTGATGATTTTGAGCCATATGCAAATTATGAATTATACACAACCTTGATGTTTAATTGACATAACCTAAAATAAATTAAAGAAATTGTCTAGGTAAAACCTTTATTTCAGTATTTTTTCTTGGTTTTAACTTTTTACAATGTCATCTTTTTCAAACTTAAAAGCTAAATTTAGATACCAATTCGACATTTTCAGCTTCCATCCTTTTGATAGAACGTGTGTCAAGTTGTATACATTGTGATTATCGAAAAAAACCTGTTTTAGAAAAAATGAGGGTTACGTCCTTTTTCCTTTCCACAGTCGATTTGTAAAAATATGTGGGAAAAAAAGTATGTCAATTCAATTAGTTGCAAAAAAAAGATTTTTTTCAGCGGTCAGCTTTCTGATATTTTTTCTTACACATGTTCATTAAAGCAAACAAATTCGTTTTAAAAAGATAGTCAGGTGTATGACCACCAATAATGCCTCTGCCACTGAAGCTTCAGCGTTGCTCATCTCCTCATATGACGTATAATAACAAACGGCAAAACTACCGAATTGGTTGTGACGTCATTAATCATTGTTTTATTATCACGACATTAAATTTAAATTGAATCAATTGAGCAGGTAGGCAAACGTACAAAATCAATCAAACTAGACATTCTTTTATTTTTATACACCCGGATGTTTTTGCCACAGATCGCAGTGCAAATAATAAAGTGTATCGAGTGAAAGTAATGCAGATGTACACCGCTTATTTTGATATTACATTAGCTGCCGCATACTCCGTCGGCATAGCAAATAATTGCAAGCCAGGCTTTATATTTATTAATTACACGAGATAATTAATGGGAACAGCTACGCATTCATTGTACATTCATACCGATAAATGCAACGACAATGAAACAAAATAAACAAATTTTCCATTTTTGAATTCTTTCAAAATTAAGAACAGTAATGAAGTTTGTTCATTGTTGGTTTTAAGTATCATGGGAGCCAAATTCCAAATTCAAATTTAGTGAAACTCGTTCTTTTCGATGCGGAGAAAATGGCGCGTGTATAATATTTTAATTCTATACACAATAAATCGAATTTTAAACGATTTTCTTTTATTTTTTAATGATAATGAAGCGAAAATATATTTGCGTTAACAAGACTACGTTCGTTTTCAAAATTTAAAGATACAATTAACGCTATATTTTAAAATAATTGACCCTAAAATTAGAAACATTCGTAGTCAAAATTATAAAAACGTGGTAAAAAACCTTTGAATTTATGCCACTGTTCTTGAAGTATTCTTACATGCTCTACTATTCTGTAAGAGATATGAAGAACCTTCCGTGAATAAATAATTAGTTTTCTTTTTCATTGAGTGTTTCTTAATAGATTACTTTCCATGATGAAAGTTAAACAAATCTTAGAGGAGTTAAATTTTTTCTTAAAAGCAGAGCGAGTAATTTTTAAATATTGGAAATGATACAATCAATCCTTGCGAAACCGATGCCTTCGTTTTTTTGTGCCAGTGAATCCGAGTTCATCTGCATTAAAAAATATTTTTAGTTACATAAATCCCACTTTATGAATAGTGTATTGTAAAATTTGTTTTAAATTTCAGAAGACCGGAAATTAATTTACTGTCATTAAGGGGGATATGACTTTAATAAAATAAAAATAAAAAAACAGAAACGGAAATATTATTATATATAAATACAGATTGTCCTAGAAGCGCGACATAAGACATATTAAACCTGATTCATATTTTTATAAATCATTACAGGAAATACTGAAAATTTTAATTTTTAGTTTAACAAATAATAATCTGCGACGGCAAAATATTTTACACGGGACATTAAACTCGAGCAGGTGTTTTATAAAATTCACATTTTCGGTAAACGGAGTAATAAGCCAATTTAAATTGACAACATTAACTCAACCGCGAAAGAAGTTATTGGTGTTTGAATAACTCACTTTAATATAATAATTAGATCGTACAATGACTTGAGCGTTACAAAACGAATAACGGCTTAATAATAAAATTGCTTTGAAGCTATTGCATCTCTCGAGATACGACTTTATGTAAACGTATGTATGTTGATTTGTTCAGTTAATTTAATAGATTAATAATAATACATTTACGCAAAAACGAAATCTACAATCCGTGCTACAACTCTATATTTTTTTGAATATCAAACTAGCCGGTTACCGGCAAGCGTTGCAATGCCACTCAAAGAAAGAAAGTGTTTGTGTTTTAATTGTGTTTATTGAAGTACATGGTTTCCTTTTTCCGTCTGTTTGACGTTTGCTGCCGATTGTATATGGCACGACACACGCGCCACCTATTGTAAGTTAATTGTACTATAATCTTCGCGCAAGTCCATGCATACGTTGTCAAAATGAACATACATACAAACATTGATTTTTATATATAAGACCTAATGTAAGTTAATTTTACTATGCCTATAAACTTTCCGGAAGTGCAAGCAAAAAGTTTGTCAAAGTTTTATTGCAATCGGATGAGCGGTGTGGCAACGCATAAAGTACGAACAAACAAACATTCATTATTGTATATTAGATTGATGGACGCAGCTGGGATCTAGTTAGCCTCAAAGTTTTTCGAGTCTCCTCCATCGCCGATGTTTTGGTCATTTGCATTATTTTTCCATCGTTGTCGATGGAAGGGCGTAATCGTTACAGAGACGAAAAATCCACGGTGAAGACAGTTCACGAAGACATCATATGCATTAATATGCAAATTATATTATATATACCTCTTCATATACCATAAACATGTGCATACACAGACACATACAAAATTTCAAGAGGTAATCTGATACTGAAAAAATAAATGTTTTTTTTCAACATGGAATTGGTACAAATATTTTGTTAGTACCAATTCTAATTAAAAAAAAAAAAGATTTTTAAAATATTTACTCACCGCCAAGAATTGACAGTTAACACTTCCAAAGTCATTTGTACATATTACATTTTTTATGAATGTTTTCGAATGACGACCGCAACGTTTATTTCTGGCGATTTCGAACAACTATAATATATTTCATATAATGTTATTAATTATTATGAGACGTCGTGCAATCAATTTGATTAATTTCACACGAGAATGCAAAATTAAATGTGTTAACCACTTTTGCATAACACGGTAAAGCAATAATTCAAATTGATGTTATAACGTATTTACAAATCACACATAAAGCGTGTAATTATTGGCTTAAAAAATCCAATGAACAAACATTCCTGTAGTAAGAGATAAATGATAATATGTATAATTAGATATGGTACACAATTATCAAATATCTAACACAGTGTTTCTTAAACTTTTTTAACCGCAACTCAAATTATTGGACAGTGGTCATTTACTTGCGCGGCCAATGCGTTCCAAAGGATTCATCTAAATTCATTTAAATTGTATTTACATTTTCATATCACGGAAACACCATGTTAAAGAAAATAAAAGTAATATATAATATCGACCTTGAAGTAACTTTTATTTAGAAAGTTTTCAGAGTAAACTTTTTCATGATGTACATAATATATAAAACATAATGAAGCTAACAGTGAATTTAACTATTCTACGTACGTCTGTACATACTAGAGGTCTGCACGGGGCCGGGCCGGGCTTTGGAATTGGAAGAACCAAAAAAAAGGACTTTCGAAGATATTCTGGGAAAAAAGTATACCAAATCGAGGGACTTTCGAAGATATTCTGGGAAAAAAGTATACCAAATCGAGGACTTCAAATTCCTTGGTGAGCTAAAAAAAAAGGAGTTTCGGGCTTCGGGTCGGGTTCGGGTAACAAGTGCGGTATTAGACTCGGGCCCATATGTTGTGGCGTATATGTGAAGAACCACAGATCTAAAGATTTAACAGTAACTAAATAATGCATACGTACTGTAAATTATTGATGGGAAAGCATCTACATACTAGCTAAGTAATATAAATCTAACAAAACACGTTTGTGATATAAAACCGATATTAACCGTTTCTGACTGCAAATATATTCTAATCGTTGGGAATAATAATAACCATTTGCACTTCCAACGTCTTGAGAACTTCGCATTTAAATATATTAATGATTTCAAAACGTTTTTGTTTATAAATTAAACTATTTCTACGTTTTTTAGACTAAACTTTTAGACTAAAGTTACAACGAACTCTAATTTGGTCAAGGTCGTAAACCATTTTTGCTTATGCCCAAATCAACGTATCGGCATTTACCAACCAATTACATTATATCAACCCACAATCGCCAAAAGAACTTAAGAGTTTTAACCCAATAATTGTTCAATATCGTCCAAGGCTTCAGTGACAAAATTTTCAAGAGCGTTATCTTATTCGCTTGATCTTTTTAGTGTTTTAACATGTTATCGTTTGTTCCACGTGGACCCCGGTTGAGAAACGCTGATCTAGAGCAGTGTTTCTCAACCTTTTTTTGAGCGTGGCTCCTTTTGAGTGTCTTTATTTTTCTGTGCCCTCCATACCATTGTTTTGTCTTCCCATGAAAATTATAATTTCAAAAACCCACATTATTTATAGCTATTCCGAGATTTTTGAATCTAGAATGCCAGTAATTTATTTTATTTACGGATTTACAAAAAATAGCTGCGCGATGTTCGCCATTATGATCTTCCCTGTATCGTTTTATCAACATCCGTGCCCTTCCTAAGCTGTGTTGTGGCTCCTCAAAACAAAAATAAATCTCTGTGGCCCCCTTAGAACACGCTGTGGCCCACCGTTGAGAAGCCCTGACCTAGAGAACTGAAAGTAGTCAGACAACTTTATTATAATATCAGGATAGGCATCGATCATATAATACTTATTGTTTTTACTATTTTCTAACCGCAATTAAGTAAGTCACTATTCGAACTTAATTTTAAAAAACCTTCTCATGTAAACTTTATAAATTGTCGGTTACGATGTTCTGTCTTTTCGGTGTAATTCTTGAGAATGATGTCAGTAACGGATACAAAACACATAAAAATAAATCTTATTATAGGTAATGGGGAAAAAGACAGCGTTTAATTTCACACCGCTATCTGTCATTACGATGTGTTTGTAATTACAATAAAACAAAGTTCGCTGCATAATAATGATTGAATAAACATTATGGGTCCGCTTAGTAAAAATAGATAAAATTTACATTCTGTAGACAAGAAGTAATTACATATTCACATTCAATAAACATAGATAATACCAACATTCATCGACACTTACGTTTCTATGATATTTCAATAACTAACTGAAAATGACGGGGAATGACGAGAGCGATTCGTTATCAACAAGTCTTGCCCTATCATAGTAATGTAGCAATCAGTTCTTATAAAAAAACACTTATGATAATATATGTACCTCT
>CM062828.1:2070445-2242507 GCA_031772345.1 Himalopsyche anomala
TTCGTCTCATCGAAGGACAATCAACAAAGTGTTCCTGAATATCATTGCTAATCACAAACATCATAATTGGTTGAGTGAACGAGCAATTCTTGCAGCAAATAACAAAGATGTGGATCATTTCAACTTCACAATTCAAAATCAAATCGTTGGTCCACTGCATTCCTTTAAATCTATCGACTGTGCCACGTGAATAACATCATTTCAATGTAATTAAAATACTTTTCATTTTTAATTTTGCACATTTATTGAACTTAATTCATTTTGAGTATTCATTCAAACTGAATTTAACTCATCCAATAAGTTAACACAACATTTATTGATTCTGAGGCGGTACGAAGTTCGTCGGGCCAGCTAGTATAACATATATATAAATATATATTATATGAAGTTTTGTATTTTAAAAAGTTATATAATTTATAGTGCACTTAAATTAGCCTTAAGTTAAAAATAATTTAAAGACATCACTACTTTGAAGTAAAAATCAAATAAAACAAAAATATAAGTTATAAAACCACTAACATTTAATATATAACCTGGTCAACAATCAGATCGGTAAGCTTTAATTTAATTCCGTAAAAAGCCAACCGTCAAAACAAACAACTAGCCTAGTATGATAAATATTACATAATTTATGTAAGTCAACTGAGACGTTTTCAGCATAGCGGCAAATTGGATGTTTTCAATTTATATAAATTTAATTTATTTTACTATTCCCTTAACTAATACTGTTGATTTCTCTACAAGCGAACTTTTACTGTCAAGTTAGACATTCCGATAGCTAAGAAAGACTTTTTTAAGCATAGTAAGCATGCGCATAACTTAAGTTAACGTTTTTTGAATAAATATTCTATTTGGGCTACATAATAAAGTATTAAATATATTATATAAATGTATATATTTAGAAAATAAATTGTCACAGGCCAAACAAACATTTATAATAGGAAAATTATACAAGTAAGTGTATAAGTGAAATCAATTCGAAACCTTTCTGAATACCATTATAAAGCATGAATCAACAATTGTTTAATAATTTATTCAAGAATGCCTAGTATGTATTAATTTCCATAACGATTGAGTAACGATTCAATAATAAATATGGTCGTAAAGTTTGTCTCGACAGGAATTGACAAAACGAGCATCCGTTTAAAAAAGTTATTTGCATTTTTAATTCGACAGCTTACAGAAAAATAATGTCTGGTTTCTGAGAATAACGTATTTACCTGCTTAAACTGATTACCTTCTACAAGAAAGCATATTCAATGCACGCGTTTTAACACAGTGACAGTGCCAGGAATACAAAATAAATTCGGTGGGATATTTTTGGTGAAAGGTCAAATAACTGTTGCCACAGCGTAAAGTGCGACACTGATTTATTGAAAAAAAATGTATATCAGTGGAAAAGCGTGCAAAAAATACTAGATGCAAACGAAAACCAAGAATGAATCATTTGAAAAGCTACTACGTAGGTAAATATATCGACTGTGGAAAGGAAAAAGGACGTAACCCACACAAATCAAATTTTACAGGAGGCACAAAAAACATGTTTTGATGATTTTGGGCCATATGCAAATTATTAAATAAACACGACCTGGATGTGCACGGAGACTTAAAAACTGGTGTTTAATTGACATAATCTAATATAAATAAAAAAAAAACTACGAAAAGCCTTTTTTTGACTCTTTCTTGGTTTCAATTTTCACAAGCTCATCTTTTGTGAAACTTAAAAGCTAAATTAAGATACTAATTCGGCATTTGCAGCTCACAGCTCCTTCTGATAGAATGTGTATCAAGTTTGATACATTGTGAGATAAAAGCTGTTTTGAAAAAAACGGTGTGTTCCGTCCTTTTTCCTTTCCAGAGTCGATATGAAATCTAAAGAATGTAACTTAAATATTACTCACATCGAACTCTCCATATAAACTAGGCAACAGAGCAGTAAATAACGTAGTTTAAATCTGTGGGCTAAAATCACATTATACGATATGAACAAACTTGATTACATTATATTGTTACGTTTAGTATTTCATCATTTTTTTCAAAGACCTGCAGTGAATTGTCTTATACAAAAATACTACACAAAATAATGTATAAGCCCACTTATACAATATTAAAATCTAAGATTTTCCTCCCGTTATTAATGAATTTGTGAACGGAACTGATTAATAAAAATACGAGCCTGTAGACGTGTGTAAAATGTCGTTGATTTTGCATGTTTTGTTCGCAGCTTCTAAGCCCAGTGAGTCCCAATAGTTTTATTGATTTGCGTTTGAGTTTCGAGTCATTATCGTAAATTGTATCTATATGTTCTGAGTAACAACTAATTATCGTAAAACAACCATTCCGAGCGACATAGTTACACACGATCTGACCTATAACAGAATTAAAATAAGTATCAATAATTTTTACCAAGTCTTCACAATCATGAGGATATAAATCGAACCTTTTTGAGGTGTGATTTTGATATAAAGCTCAGTTTTGAAATCAAAAGGTTGTACTTATTTACGCTAGGCTTAAATAAGGCAGTAAACTAGTACATATTATTAAATCAAATAAAAGCAAATCTAATATAGGCTTATTACGTTCTCAAAGAGTGGTGACTGATGAGTCACTCAAGTGAAAGTGCTTTTTTTTAAATCGAAATAATGAATACCAATTCGAAATGAAAAACGCAATATTACTGATATGTAATTAATTCAAGGCCATCTGAGAGAGGATCTTGTAAGTCATGGATTGCGTAATTAAATTTCGTATAGAATGCAATTTTTTTCTCATGCTTAGCTCCAAATTAAATTATTTCACATTGAAGATAATTAAAATTTACATTAAGAAACCGCGGAACATTCACTTATTATTTTGGACACTTTCGGTAACTTAATGATAACCGCTGCATTTAACTAGAACAGTCAATAGAACGAAAATAAGATTTTATACAAGTATAGAGTTTCATACAAATTTTGAGCTACATTTTTTCGTTAATATATCGACTGTGGAAAGGAAAAAAGACGTAACCCATACATAGCAAATTTTACAGGAAGCACAAAAAACGTGTTTTAATGATTTTGGGCCATATGCAAATTATGAAATATACACAACCTGGAAGTGTATGGAGACTTCTAAACTGGTGTTTCATTGTCATAATCTAATATTAATTAAAGAAATTGTCTAAGAAAAACCTTTTTTTCAGTTTTTTTTCTTGGTCTTAATTTTCACAAGCTCATATTTTTTTAAAACTTAAAAGCTTAATTTGGTTACTAATTCGGAATTTTCAGCTTACATACTTTTGATAAAACGTGTATCAAGTTTGATACGTTGTGATTATCGAAAAAAGCTTTTTTGAAAAAACTTACGTCCTAGAGGCAGTATATTAAAAAAAACTTGAATACTATTTTCTCATTTTGTTTTCAAAAATCAGAACCAAATTCAGTCATCACCAATCAGTTACTAATGCCAAAAATGTGGAATTAGTAAAGAAATGTGTTTAAATATTCTGTCTAAAAAATATCACTTATTTACTTTTTCCAATGAAAACATCGTGACATATTTATAGTTCTTTATATGCACATATATATTAATTTTTTCGATGCGTTAAATAGCTAAAAAAGTGTGATAAAATGTTTCCATGTATTATTAATCCTCGATACGATCAAAACATCTTCATCAAACGAGTTTTCGTATCCAATATTCATGCTTAAGGCGCCCACTGATTGTCAACTCTTGGTGAAAAGATATTACATTTAAAAAAAAATATGTAGCCTTGATAATGATCGCGGCGAGCGAAATCAGTCTTGATATATAATGCCAAATTGGTAAAAAATCATTTCATTTTTTTAACACTTCATAATTAATTGAATTTTAATACAGAATACGTATCAATATTCCTAATCGAATTGTGATAACTGAACACGTGATATCGTTGCTAATAGTTTCGCAACTAGTTGAAAGGAGACTCCACAATATATTTTACGCATTTTTGATTTCGCAATTTTTTCAAAATTCAAACTATGAGATTGCTTCATTGAGGGCTTAAAAATAAATAAATTAAAACATTTTCGTACTATAGTCGAATTTTAAGCCCCTGTGGACAGTCGTTTACCTCTCGAATTCAGAACGAACAAGGTGATAAATGTTTGGATTTGTAATCAAATATTATACACGTAATTATTCAATAATTACATTCCTTCCCAGAATTCAAATCCTAAAACCTGGCCATAGCAATAGCGATTAGCTTACTACTCGTTCTTTCCTAACTCTACCGTTTTATTTCCCTGTCTGAAAAGAAGAGATGAGAAACTATTTAACAAACAGTTCTCATAAAAACTACTTGTATTGGTATACTTTATCAAGTATCAATATGAACTGAATTGGGAGCGGATATGTTCGCAAAATATTTGATCATTTACATAAAATAACATTATATAATTAATATTTATACAATACAACATAATATGTCATTCTGTCAGCGAAATGTAAAAATGTTTGTCTATTATAGAAAAATGTTATTGTTGGACGCAAAAAAATAATCAAATTTGTATTTTTGTATTCAATTAACGTGCAAATTGCAACCGCATCCCTGTAGTGCCCTTGTCTGAAACTCTATCGGTATCAAATACACCTCTGTTCAATCATTATAATAATTTCAAAATAAAGCTTGATTTTTTCAATCTTTTCGAAGTACTCTGGCGGAATGGTAAGATAATAAAAGTAATGGAATCGATTTCAGAAATACATATCTATGTTTATAACAATTGGCTTGTGCTATGAAAGATTTATTGCGACCAAATATTATATTTGAGGATAAGTCGAGAAAGTGTACAATGAATACTTATTGGTGCCAATTTTGTTCCTGGTAAAATTGCTTGCATCGATGAATTATATATTTTTTGAATTGTCGTCTTATTAGAATAAACTTTGATAAGATTCATGTGTGAAAACATACATACATAATATTCGAGACTATTTATATTTTATGCGGAATAATAAAAGCTTTTTTTAAAGCGAACACATTATTCATATCCAGATAACAATTTTTAATGACGATTATTGTAAAAATAGTACAAAATATGCTACATAAAGTGCATTGCAGTGCTACTAATATTCACGGAGGACATATTGTCTGGAAGAAGGTTTAAGATAAGTAAAATTATACACGTAAGTGGAGATTGCAATACCGATTTTTCTTTAAATATCGATACCAGTATTTAGAAAAAAGTTTAAATAACGCAAAAAAAATACAGTTGATTGGAATCGCAATCAAATTCGATATTTCAAATAAAATGCTGTCATTAATATATATTTTATAATTATAAACGGACGATCTTCATAAATAGCTGATAGTTTTTTTTAATAAAAATAAATCATTGGAAAGCTTATCAATTGTATAATACGTAATATTAATAAAGCTCTTAGCAAGGTTTTATAAAAAAAAAACATCGTTATAAATTTTAACTATCAACCTATAAAAAAGCCGCAAAGACCCATTATGGAACACTTTTTTGTTAAACAAATAAAAAAAAGATAACACTATTCTTATTATTGCTGATCATCAACCCCCCAACCCTATCTTGATGAGGGGCTACAGAAAGCGTAATGAAATAGTAATAATATACATCATTCTTTATTCGGATAGAGAGAGCTTGACTTGCTGACAACTAGTACATAATAAATATTGTAAAAAACACTGTTAAGTTAAATTTAAGATGTTGTATTAAAGATCTGTATGACACATATAGACACGATTTCAAAAATGTGTGTTCTTTATTCTACAAACAAGCACGACATTAAAAATTACACAGAAATGATGACTTAAATTGACAATGATAATGGTTGACTGTCAAACAATTTTTACGCTAACAATAAATTAACAAATAGCGGATGAAGATGCAATCGTTGATTGAATAATGTCACTTGTTATTCAATAATCCACGTGAAATCAAATTCAATTAAACATATTAGAATAAGAACGAATTGTATTCATTTATTCACTATATTGTATTTCTACAACTCATTTTATCTGTTGTTATTGTAGTGTTCAATTTTAAATAGTATATTCCAAACACCAGAGCCATGCTGTGTAAGTATATATTTATTTATTTTTTCATGATCTTTTAAACGAGGATGAAAAACGACTATCACGAAATCAAATAAACATAAAGTTCACTGACTAATGGACGAAATGTAAGTATAATATAATACAATTTGTCCGTGATTAATATACGAAGACCCACTCGAACTAGCATTTTATTGGCATTTCATGATGTAAAAAAAATACCTGATATTTAAAATATTATTATTTCATTTCGACAAAAACGTTTCAATTCAAATTTAGACATTATTAGTCGTTTGGTATTATCAAAGTGTAACTTAAATAATATCGTAGTTTTACCGTATATTATTTGACAGCTTTCGTAGAGATGTGATATGTATGTACTTTGATGACTAGGGGAGCTTTTAGCATCGGATAAGTCAAAGACTTACAATATTTCAATGTTATGAATTAAAATTGAGTAGATTATGATATAAAAAAAACCCGTTATGTTTGTATTTGATGTTTTCATTTAAAAACTGCAGTACGTTGAATTGGGTGTAAAAAAAAACAAACCTTTGAGGGTCCAGAGGGTAGTTGGGTGAAGCATAACACGGCAAATATCCACACCGCGGCGAATAGTAGAACGATTTTGATATTCCTCCTCATTTTGTCACAGTTTAAAGAATATTTCGGTTAATATTTACACTTTTATTATCTATTTACAACGTAATGTATCGAAATGTCACGATCGATACATGTGCGATGCGTTTTAGCAACTACCGCCATACACTCGGCGCCGCGCACAGCCATCAACTGACAGAACGAATGGCGAGCGCGAACATGTTCCCAAGTCCCGTTCGTTCCGTTCGATTATGCCATAATACAGTGATTCTCAACTATTCGTAGTAATAACACTCACAAAAAAATATAAGTATATTATATCAGCAATGTTCAACCTTATTTGGTATAACACTTTTCAAGAGATACGGTTTACAATATCTATAAACATATTTATTTGCGATACATACACTTATTATTAATCTTAACTAAATTCGATTTCTTTTCAGTTGATAATAAAAAACAATTTATTGAATTATTTCATACTTTACAATATAAATCAAGTACACTCAAACTTGGTTATTACGAGGAAGATGGGACCAACTGAATTTTCTCGTATAAGAATTACTCTTTATGTTAAAGAATATGTATTTTAACATGCTTACAGACATACCTATTACATAAAAACATGAAATATCTGAAGCGGTCACATAACACAAAAAGTAGCAATTCAAACAATAATACTAAACTAGAATTTATTTATGCCCGAGAAGTAGTTCGTTTTCAAAGTGAATAAATGTATAAAGAAAACCATAAACTAAAATTTCAACGAATGTTTCTTCATTACATTCGAGATCTCGCTATTTCCGTGATCGTAATAACCGAGTTCGACTGTAATTATAAATTTAAAAAAGGTAAGTATGCTTTACCGTAACAGCATGCTATTCATTTTATTATACCTAAAAAATAATGAAATGTCGTTAATTACAATGCAATGAATGAAAAAATCGATAAAAAATATCAGTATGAAAAAGTCAATATAGTATGTGGAATGTAACTTTTTAGTAAATTGAAATAAGACCGACGAATTGTTGTAAAAATATTTTGTAAATTGTATGAATTATTGGATCCCTTGATTCCAATATTGGGCTTTTTAATATTTTCGTATCCGCAATCATGCTTTCCAGAGAATTATATGATATGGTGTTGTATATTATATAACATTAAATTTATTATCTGAATACATATTTGCACAAATACGAAATGAATGAATCCAAAATTAATAATAGTTTCAATTTTTAACAAATGTTCTGGTAGTAATTTAAATGCCTTCAATACATGGCGTTAGTAAAGTAAGATAATTGTATTAACTTTTTCAATTATTCGGTATGTAAATTCCAAAAACCATCAAAGCTATATTCGCTTCTGCTCTCAATCATTTTGTTTTTCCATTGATTCTTTGTGTTATTTTTCAATATTAAAACTTATTACTTTATAATCATTCCATTATACTGTAATTGGCAAGTAAAATGTTTATATTTACTGAATAGTGCCATCTACTAACTCGTTTGCAAAGGACTAGTATACACATTGCACACAACTAAAGTCCCCCTACCAAATTACGTTTCGGCGTTAGTTTGAAAGAGAGAAAAAAATGTTTCATGCAATAAATTAGTCCCAAAATGAATAAACGGTCTACGAGAAAATTTAACGCAAAAAGCAGTTAAATTGTGATTTTACAAATGAGTTTGCAAAGGTGTTAAATATTTTTTTTTTAAATGAAGCATGCTGCTGCTCAAACTCATTTTCCGTAAATGTTGCCAGTCAATCTAGCAGTTATTTAAATGAGCTTTTTTCAGCATGGCTACACAAACACAAGGGGCGATTTACACACATATGTACAATAATTGTGAACAAAATTATTGATATCTTGTGTAACAAATATATAAAATATGTAAAAAAGAAGTATATGTTTCAAACTTTGAAAGTAGATATCAATTTAAATAATTTTATGAAAAAAACAGCTTTATTTGAGAGAAAATACAATATTAATTGTTATAGAAAAAAATACTGAATGACTTGACTGAACACACAAGACTTAATTATTATTTTTCAGCGATTTTCATTGAATTATGAAACATAAATACTTACATGGCTATCAATTTTATTTTTTTATTTAAGAAACTTATTGTTACAAAATACGAATAACTTTGTTTTATTGTTGTTCAAATTATAAAAAAAGCCCTGTAATTTTGTAACAGGGATTGATTAATATTTTACTACTAAGTTTAAACATCATAATTTTAGAATTAATCGGGACTTAGGGTAACAAGGGCGAAACTGCAAGATTAATTGATTATTTTACTATCTAATATTAATTTTATTTAGTATATTTTATAAGAAATTAAATTTTTCAAAATAACATTATTATCCGATAAATGTTTGTCTGAATAAACTTTTATCTGCCAAATGTATTTGTTTGCCGTTAAATATTATACGCCATAAAAACAAACTAGTGTAGATAAAAACTATTTCTGCATTTTTTTCAAAAGTTATACTTCGTAGTTACTCTCTTGTTACTCAAAGCCCCCAAAATATGACCGCACTAAAACAATATTCTGTTTTACTGTCCCATAAACTTAATTATATCGTTGCATTGGTATTTATAAATTTTCTAATAATGTTTAATTATTTTTTTTATAACTTTTTACACCAAATCAAATATTTGTATAATTCATAACTAACAAATATGAAATGCTTAATGATTTATAATTTTTTTAATTAAAATATTTTTACCAAGTTGCTAAAACATATAAAGACAAAATATTAAAGATTTATTTTCTTAGTCCTAACTAAAATTCAGTTGCAATTCAAGGAAAATGTTATAAATCAAGTATGCACCTGTTCATAATAAAGTTTTTTCGTTGCTAATCAAGTTCTGAAATCTTTTGAAAAACAAGCTTTGTTTAGTAAAAATGTTTGGTTCTTTGCTATTTTACTATATTATGGTTGGTATATATATTAATACAATTTAATATTTTTATTTTCATAGATAGGCCTCTACACAAACTTTATTAAAGCTTTGTTGTAAATAGCTTACAACAAATCCAATAGATGTTTCTGCTAGTAAGATATTGAAGACTGCTCTACAATTTATCAATTAATACAAAATATGTATCTAAAAGAAAAATCTCATTTTACTGTTAAATAAATGTTTTTAATAGTAATTAAATCAAGTAATATTCTTTTGCTGACGACACCTTTTATCAAAACTTTATAGTTTTATAAGAAAGATTTAGAGCTGCCAGCTAAAAATTAAATATTCCTCAATAAAATGAAAAGTTCCCGTTCAATAAAAAAATATATGTAGAATGAATATTAATTCAAACACACATAATCAAAAATCATTATTTTTAACGCTTTTAAAAAAAAGCATTTGCTTTTAAATGTGAAACAGTACATTAATAATATTTGCACAAGCCACCAACTAACCAGCAATCTTCTTTTTTTAGGAATATCGTTAGTAAAATTATTCAAATTGTCATGATTTCTCAAAATATACAACAAAAAATAAAATGGACACCTGCTGGCGTATTTAATATAATAAATTTTACCAAAGCAAAAGGAATCGTTCGCTTGGAACGTTGGCAAGTTGATTAGTTTGCTACAATATTTGACAGTTCCAATCGCGCCGCGCCGTGCGTAGTGTGTTCTTACCGATCGCCTACTTCTGATCTTTGATATTCACTTTTCATTGTGTATTTACAGTCAGTTTGAGATAAAATTCAAAAAATCAACAGACATTTATAAAGATTTCTCATCTCCACCCTACAATAAGGTATGTTTAATAGATCGTTAAGCGTTTCTCATAATAAACATAAAGAATTCATGTTAGGTTTGTAGATATTTTTTTATCAGATATTTGATTATACTTGAAATATGTAGAGCTGTTTACGACAGAATATTATTGTTTGAAAGTGATAAAATGTAAATTTGGTGTGGCTATTGTGTCATTCTTTTTTGAGGATTAATTAATTTGGCGTCGAGTGGTTTTATATAAATATTTCACCCATCATATCCAGGGAACAACATATAAATGAGATAACTGAATGCATTTAATTTTTAATAACGTAATATTATTATGATTATTTACTTTATGATCGTATCTCTTACATTGCTGATAATCATTCAATGAGTTACCATATTACTTGTTGATAACAATAATTAAAGACGTCCTAAAGCTTGTTTTTATAAAACCTGTCCCACATTTTCAACGAAATACTTCTTAAATTTTACTAACGAATGTCTCCTAGCTTAATTTTCATATATCTTTGGCGTTACGACGTCCAATAACACGTTAAAGTTGTTATACTAAGTATGTACTTATAATGAATATTATATTGCCATTAAATTATTTATTATTCTTGTACTTATTTTTATGCAAATGTAATGTTTACAGTTAACAGTTAAATATGAAAATTACAAAAAAACGCTAATGCCGATAAACTTCTAATATTGGTATTGTCTTGGTCACTACAAAAATATTTCTTAATGACCTAACATTGAACTCGACCCAAGTATGTAATCTGTAAACACCTGTTGATAATATGTATAAATCTCTGACACAGATGAATAATACTTGATCTATGGTAACCATTTGAATATTCCTTTTCCCATTATCTCAAAACAAATTGCTTGGAGGTGTCTAAGATTTAAATGAACCGGAAGATCGACATAGACTATTAAGCCGAACGGATTACACATTTCATTGCAAATTACGTGGACACTTATAACAATCGATTAAAAGAAAATTAAAAGTTATTGCAAAACTATTCAATTATCTATGATGTCGAGATCATTTGTGATTAGTTTACCTAACCACGTAATATTATTGATTTATCGTAATAATAAATAAGATAACGGCTCGTTTCAACTCTATATTTGCCTACACAGTACACAGTTATACCATAATCCGTGTTTTAGTATTTTAATTACGTTTATGCGTTTTGTTTTCTACTTCAATTTTTTTTATTTCAAATATATTTTCTGATTAAATCTATTAAAATACAATTTAAAGTTGGATATATATATATCTATTTCGTCGTATTATTATAATAACATATTTATTTTGAATATAATATGTTAGCTAAAACCCTTTTTCTGGTTTATTAGAAGCTTTACGTTTATCAAATATTGAACCGCTAAAAATTACATAAAGTTATCTATTCCATCATTTATTTCCCGCAGAATTTTCCGAGGGTATGAAATTTAGACGCTCAAGTTTTTATTTACTACTTACATGCAATTTTGTGGTTATTAAAGCAATTACTTTCGCTTATTTTACTATGAAAATAGGGAGACGTATAACGGGTAGAGTTTACAGTACCGTTATTATCGACACCGTGATCCCGGAATCGATAGTGTTTTTTCAACAGTGGAATAATCTAAGTTATTTTATTTTATACTGAAATATCCGTTTTAAAAATGCAAAAATACCGGTATTTCGGTTTTAAAAATGAACCAAAATCGAATTTCGAATGTATATCGACTTTGGAAAGGAAAAAGGACGTAACCTACAGTTTTTTCAAAACAGATTTTTTCGATAATCACAATCTATACACAACTTAATACACATTCTGAAAATGCCAAATTAGTGTCTAAATTTAGCTTTGAAGTTTAAAAAAGATAGGCATGTGGAAATTGTGATCAAGAAAAAAGACTTTTTTTTAAAAACAATATTTTATTAATATCAGATAAATTCAATTCAAAACCAGTTTATATATTTACATGCACTAAAAGTTTGTGCAAATGGCATAATTTTCTTTTGGCCCAAAATCATCAAAAAACGTTTTTTGTGTCTCCTGTAAATTTTTTTATGTGTGGGTTACGTCCTTTTCCCTTTCCACAATCGATATCATAGTATATTGTGATAACATTGTTTTTGATAAATTAAAGTAATTTAAACTGTTAAAAGCCTTCGATAGTGAGTTATTATTTAAAAAAATGTATTTTTTTACTATTATCACTTATTTATGAGTTTATAACATGTATTTTTCAGGCAGTATATTTTATAAAATAAATTAATTCCAATATTGATTTACTCGCCCAGTATTGCGAGCCGTTTTTTGTAATACCGGAATATGTCACTACCGGTATTGATATATTCTTCTCTTTTCCAATCCCTAATTACGGTTATCAATTTCTATGAGTTGCGATTAATGAATAGCTTATCAAAGGGACGATTCATTGATCAAAGGGTCATTGAGACTGATAAAACCTGTCAAATTAAGCATTTATCATATGGCTTAGAACATATATCAAAGTTTTCTTTCCCATTTCATTAAAATCATACAATTTACTGCTTACAACTTAATAACACTGTTACTTTGTTTTATACATTTTTGATACTTTTTTACACGGATTTGCATATATATCAAATTGTATGTATGAGTTTTTTAAGCGCCACTTTCTGGAACCAATGTATAGCGTAAAAAAGTATTAGGTGTGTTACTTATGTAAATGTAATATACAAATTTTCTGATACATTTGAAAAATATATGAACATGACCGGCAGGGCCGGCGCCACCATACAGGCGAAATAGGCAACCGCCTAGGGCGCAAACCATTAAGGGGCGCATAAATGGAATATTAAAAATATTTTTATACACTAATAATAATAAATAATAGTACGTTTTATTTTATTTTGTTCGTTATGATTATGTATGTATCGTATTCTATGTGATTCGAAAATGAAAAAGTTGAACGACTGAGTAACAGTTCACGTAGAAACACTTCTGTTAAGGTACCTCCATTGGGAGGCCATATGCTCCACATTGGGAGCGGACATGGGTAAATAAAAATAAAAAAATCTAAAGATCTCGAATTTTTTTTGTTTCATTATTTAGAAAAAAAGACTATTTGTTTGAAGGGGCGCGCCAATAATCGTTGCCTAGGGCGCCAAATAACCTCGCGCCGGCACTGATTTTTCAACTGAACACATTTTTGCTCAGCCGTTGAGCGAAACTGGTTCTCGTTATATAAAAACAAATTTTTAATTAACAATAAAAAAATGTGCATTAAAAAATAAATCACAGTGATTATTGTTATATCTAGAAATAATAACATTGCCGTTTGCATTGAATAGCTGTGTACATCTTATCTATTAAGGATACAATTAACCAGTTGAATTGTTCGACTGACATAACTTTAAGCTTTAATTAGACGGTTCTGGAAAATATTCAATTATTAAACACTCAAAAGAATGCGACGATTCGACCACAATATCCGTAATACTTATGAGACATTTGATCTATATTTAGCGTGTGCGTCCCGCTTATCTTGTTAAAGCAGGTATTCTTTTAATATACACGTAAGTAACTACGTAATATTTTTTTCGTATTTGTGTACACATCTGTGGTGTTGCTCTCCAAAACTGGCTTTATCCAGACTAGATTTTTTCAGGAATCGACATATGATCGGCGATTTGTCATAAAATACCGCATAGGCGTGTACGGTAAATGTCCAAGTAAGGTTTATAAGTATTAGAAACCAAACTATGGGTTAAAACAGTTTAAAAAATAATGCCGAATAGAATATCATTGTCTAGATTCTATACTATCGACTAGTTAAAAATATATAATTTTAAATTTTCGACAAACTATCATACGTCCATTAAAATTCTTAGCATTTAAATCATATATATTTTAATATGTAATGAAAATTGATAAATTTATTATTCCACTGATTCTGTTAAAAATTGTGAGATGTGCTTCGTCTCTTTAAAAAGCATCTTCGTATTAACTAACGTTAGGTTATTTATTGATTCTCTTTTTATATTAATATGATCATTTTATACATTTATTTATCTGTTTTCAAAGACGCGAATCACATGTCCCAATTTGTAGCACACTGAATCAAATCCATCGAAAATAATACTATATTTTATTTATTTGATATGTTGTCGTTTGATGGCAAAGCTGAGGTTAAATTGAATTGCTCATTACTGTTATTTTTTCATGATAAAACCAAAGGGATTCTAAAACTTTACCGCAACAGGGAAAAACGGAGAGTTTTCAACTGGGCTGCGTTCGTTTTGTTTTAGGAACGTAATTTTTCCAAAAACGTATAATTATAGTAAAAAGTGAGTTATTGAATCATTGCTAGTGCAGAATATATCATATTTTTTTTTATAAAAAATGTGTTCAAGTAACAAAATTGCTTAGGATTTAAGCGTTTTTGCGGAAAATTGTTATATCAATTAATTCGGTATTTACAATGGTACACTTTCAATTGATTTTTTAAATACATACTATTATAAAATTAAAACCTATTCCCGTTCCACGTGTTCTGTTATTTATAAATACGTAAGACACTTTTGACCCTTCAGGCTCGGGTGTCTACAATAGAATGAGCCGTAGGTGAAAAATAATAGCTGTCAAAACTATTTTTTATTTTGAAAAAACATTTCTGGTGATGGGTATTCTGGGAAAATAATTTTGAAACCAGGGGTTGTCAAGTTTTTTTTTATTTAAAGTTATTAATCACACATCGGCAATTTATTGGCGCTATATTAAAATGTTAAAACCTCCAACGATAGTTTCGACTATTTTTTTATAAATTCAACAGGTTTTTTAATTTAACAAAATACAGTAAAAAGTATAAATGTCTAAGACTTCAATCGTATCTTCATAAGAAATCTAATTATATTTATGAAATCTGTGAACGTTTGCTATTATAAATGGACATCAAAACAAAGCATGTCTTTTGGCGTACTGTACACGTCATCCGGGCTTGAATGGGGTAAGTTGTAGGCTATCTAATCCCGAATCCTTATTAAGATCCCAGGATTGATTAATTTTCAATCCCGGGATTCCGGGATTGGGTACTCAACTTTAAATCGTGTATAATTTGAAAAAAGTTTTGGTGTCGGAATTTTTCATTATTTCATTTCCAGTTTCAAAAACTCAAGAATTTGCCGATTTGCCCAAAATGTCACCTTGACTCGTTTTTTTAGCTCTTCCAAATCAAAATTCCTATAAATTTTCGGGATTTGATAAAAATTTCTCAATCCCGAAATTAGACGGGATTGGAAAGCCTAGTAAGGTGTTTATGGCGAATAAAAATAAAATATTGAATTAAAAAAGCTTTATTTATCAATTTTTAAAATTTTAATAGTTTTATGACACTTGCTTCTCAAAGGGGAGATCACATTTTGTAACATAAGTGAAATAACAAAGTTATCAAATTTAATATTTTATTACAAATGAACATCCACAAAATTTACCGCCGTATTCATCGGAGATATCAAAATTTTTATCACTTGAAATTTTTTCGAATATTATTGACAAATCGGTGAGTTAAAAAAATTGACCCAGTTTTAATTTAAGGTCCACGCGATAGTTTGCGCTCTGATATGACAAGATCTTATCACAGCAGTGATCAACGAATCAATGAGTCTTGTATAGTAGAGTATCACCAGATGGTATTTTTTTTTTATCTGTTGATCTTTTGACACCGCGATAGTAAAACGATGTTAGTAGGAATGAAATATTTATTTATAGCTCGAGTAATTTGAATGTAACCCAAATAGCGGGGGATTGGTCAATCCGTATGATTTTTAAAATAAAAATTGTCGCCCGAGAAGATTAATGCAAAATTTCAGACGTAGTAAAAAACATGTCGTTTTATAAGAAGGCAGTTTTAAAAATCAATTATCTTAAGTATCTCAACTAGTCAAAACGTGTCATATGTAATTCTTTTTCTTCCCTTAAAATATTTACCGAAATTTCATTCATCATTCAGAAGCACATAGCTTAGCTGCATACTCTTTCAGTTACACGTAAAGAACAATGCAGTTATCGCCACAATAGACATTTGCCACATTTACACAGACGCATTTAACATAATTTATATCAGTAGCGACCGGTCAATGTGGCATTTGATCAATGCACCCCTTGTATATGCAGAGGCGGCTATATTTCATGAAATAATATTCAAAAATAACATTTATACCATTCCCTCATTTTAAATTAAATAAAATACTTTTTTTTTAAATATTTATTATAGACAATAAATACATGAAGAATTTAAAATAAGTGAATGGTATGAATGTTGTGGTTGAATATTATTTCATGACATATAACAGCCTCTGCATATACAAGGGGTGCATTGATCGGCCGCCACTGAGTTAGATATAAGAAAATGTGAATTATGTGCTTGAAAATTTTAATCCGGTAATTAAAACTTTGAAGCTGAGCACCTACATTGAATGAAGCTGGCCTGAAACCCATCCACGTTGTTTACAATCAAAAAATTGTCGAATAGAATCGGCAGAGAGTGGTCTATTACTCATAAGTAACTTTAAAAAAAATGCAAAAATAAGAACAAAGCATTTGGGTGTCACTCGCATTGACTGAACACAAACTGAAGTTGCTTTGTAATACGTACTCTACAAAAATGTCGAACATGTACATTTTACAGACAATCAATTTTTCGTTGTAAGTAATTGGCGAAATATTTCACTTAATTATTGGAGATATAATACGTAAATAAGATTTCTGTAATGAAATTGATTTCTATATGTTGCCCACCGTATCAACAACTTTTAAGTAGTATCACAATACATACTATACGTACGTATTTATTATTTCTTTACGCTAAGAACGTAACATATTATATTTAAAAGATGATGTATTATTTTTGCCGTCCTCTCGGTTTGTTTTTGCCTGTAAAGTTATTCAATCGTGCCACATATTTCCCATCGCCAAAGAAGAAAATAAATAATGTGATGATATTACTTGCAAACACGGCTAATTCCAAAATGGTTAAAAAATGAAACAATTTATAATATTTTGAATTTTGAAAAACAATATACATTTTAAAAGTATTTTTAGTCTTACACTACTTTGGAATGATATTTTGGATGTTTTCAAGCCATGTTTGAAACTGATTTCTAAAAATACTCTCAAAAAATATTTGTGTCTATTAAATTACATTCATGGTTCATGTTTAAACAAATTTGGAATAGGCCGGGTTTGCAAATAATACCCTCATATGTTCTTATTTTTACACTAAACTGTGTTGCGAATAACATTTTCTTTTAGCTGGACCGAAAGTGGCTACTATGTCGACCAGTTGGATACCAATGTGTAACCTACATCTATATAACCCAAGGGCTAAAAAACGTCGCGCTATAAGCAGATTCATGGCCCTCGGGTTGTATTTTCGTGCATTACCGTATCGAAGTATGCAAGGACGATGTGACATATTTTTTACGAGCTAATTTCGTTTTCCGCCAAGGTATGCGGGCGCCACGATTTCATTTAATTGCCAATTGTTTCTATAATCAAATCGATTACGCCTGTAAATCGGTGCTTTAGTCAAACGTGGATATGCCCGCCTCGTGAATCGGATGAAGCACGCAGTAATTTTCTCAATATACAATTTAATAGAATATCAAATTCAGTCACAGACGTTGCACCTTGAGAACTATCTGGAATCTTCTAATGTATAAAAATGAATGTTTGTTTGTTCGTACTCTATGCGCTGCCATACTGCTCATCCGATCCGTAAGATCCGTCACGTAAGCCAATAACGTTGACTACTGCGCTACGAATGATTTTCACTGACCGATTTTACGTATAGTTGGTAACTCACAATTTTTTTATCCACTTACTGACGGAAGAACATGTTGCAAACATTCAAAAGCTCCTTTCGTTTTTAATAAGTGCAAAAAAAATATTTCAATAATTTTTGTAATTTAATAAATGTTGCTATAATTTATCCAAATTGTTTACTATTTGATAATAATCTAACATATAAAAATGAATGTTTGTTTGTTCGTACTCTATGCGCTGCCATACTGCTCATCCGATTGCAATAAAACTTTGACAAACTTATTGCTTGCACTTTCGCGGCATATTAAAATTAACTTACAGTAGGTCTTATATATAAAAATCAATGTTTGTATGTCTGCCATGCAGTTCATCTTGACAACGTATGCTTGCACCTGCGCGAAGGTTATAGTAAAATCAACTTACATCAGGTGGCGCGTGTGTCGTACCATAGACAATCAGCAGCAAACTTCAAACGTCAAAAAGACGAACAAAAACATGCACTTCAATAAACATAATTAAAACACTAACACTTTCTTTCTTTGAGTGGCTTTTAACTGGCTAGTAATTAATAAGATTTTAATGTCATTTTTAATTATACAAGAGATATGGAATCTGTAGCCCCTATGTCTTTGAGTGTGACCTTTGAATAACTACTCATTAATTTTCATTGTTTATTCCAGAAATAATGAAGGAACATACATTGTTTACATTCGGGGCCAATAAACAATTCAAAATAAACAATTGCTGCCGCCTTTGAATATTGATAACAACAAGGTGTTGCTAATGAAATCTACATTAACAAAGAACAATGATTAATAGACGAATCAAACGTAGGAATTGTATTACTTACCGTTACACAAATTTGATACTGGGATTTCGCGATTCCGTGAATAGCCTTTATGAATTCCCAGGCGCTCTCCTTATGTGCTGGGTAATATTTTAAGTTGCAGAATCAATTTTAACATCATATGTCAGGGATGGCGTACCTTTTTGAGTTCTAAAATCCTAAAATACTATTTCTCGATTGTGTGGCGTGCCCAAGCAGTAAAAAAAATAACAAAATAGAAAAAATAAAAAATGATTTTTTTTCTGAATTTTATTTCTAACTTAAGAAATGCCATATAGTTTCTTAAAATAAAATATTTTTTTAATTTGGAAATCGTTCGCGTGCCATCCAAATTCTCAAACGTGCCATCTTGGGCACGCTTGCCATAGGTTCGCCATCCTTGTCATATGTCAATGCATGTTGGAAAAAGAAACAATACAGTGGAACCCCCAATTAAACTACCCCGAATTACGCGCTGGCTTGAAATATTCACCGCAAATCCCGTCGCATTCCATTGTCGTTGCTACGAGACGGTCGTCTGTGCGGCGCATACAGTCAAATGTTGGCTAGCGTCTGTGTATTCAACACGTGCCAGGCTATACACGTATAGCCGGCGACTGTCAATGTGTTGAATTTTGGCGCGCTTTACATTTTATCACTTAGTAACCAAATATTTCGTCCACATTTTTTTTTTTTTTACAAAACTAAGGGAAAGTTTTAGTTTTACATTTTTTGGAAAAAAAAACCAAATCCCTAATTTTGTATGAGATTCACTCCTCCAATTACACTACCCTTAGGGTTTTACTGTATTTGGTAAAAAAAAACATATTTTTTTGTAACGATTCCAATTTTATTTTGTGATATTAAAATGATCAGGACCGGTTTCGTTTAACACAATCATTATCAACTGATAAAAATATATCCAAGGAGGATTATCAAGACAAAATTGAGACTAATGACAAGGTGTGTAAAACAATATTATAATTTTGTCATGACTCTTAAATTTTTCTTACTTGATTTCTTGGTAGTTATTTTTTTTAATTATAGCTATTATTTGTAAGAGGCCCATAACATTGTAGTCCACAATATTACATTTTTTGTATGTTTATCTATACATATTATGTTATTCGCATATTTTCCGAAAAAAAGTTTTACATACCTAGTCTTAATTTAAGATTAAGACTGAAGGTGCTTGGTGGAATTTCACAATTGCAAAGCCTTCCGATTTTAAATGACATATTAAACCTACCGAAATCTCCACTTCTATACCCTACATAAATATAATCATAAAAATATATATGTTCTAATACTCTGATGTTCAGTGTCCTTTCTGTTTTGGCGATATAATTTTTTTTTACTCAAATCTGTGAGCAATGTTTATAAGAAATATAAAAGTAGTATTTTTTTGTATAGTTGTATACGATAAACAGATTGTAAAAAAATATCTATAGTACACTATTCATCTAAGGTTTACAAAGTAAATTAATTTTCTGAAACATCCATTCCCAGCTTGTTAAACCTAATCCTTTGTAATAAGTCGTTTGCCTAATTGAATTCACTAAGTATTATATTTGTGACAATAATTTCCCTCGTCATCTGCTCGGCTTAACTTTTGAGATAATTCATGTTTAGATCCCATTTCCCTACAGAATAGACTTACTTTTTGATTGTTCTAGTTTTCGTAGCTATTATTTTTTTTTGTTTATAAATTTTTAAATCATTATATTTACTTAATTAATTATGAATCGAAACGTAAAATCCACAGATTCAATTGATATTTAATTGTAGGTATAATCGTTCCTCTTAATTGACGATATATGATATACTTTTATCAATATTTTTAATTTAGGGAGCGAACCCAATGTAGAGCATAGTATATATTTGTTTAAATATTTTAAATTTGACCTCTTTAGATCAACAATATTTCAACACAAACATATTAGTAAAAGTTGTGTAAATAATGTAATGTTTTGATATAATAATAACTAACCGTTTCAAAAAGTCCATTAAAAATATACAGAAATTAAAAAAAATCTTTTGGTAGTCGTTTCCGTCCCCGCGGCTGATGACTAACTGAAGTCTGTATCTTTTTTAACCAAAATTAAGTGAAACCAACGATATTCTTGTAAAAAGGATGAATAGTGGAATCAAATGGACAACGGTGTTGACTGTGACCATATGGTCACGTTCGTCCTTGGATATGGCAGGTAAAAAAGAAGTTTTATTCAGTTGATCAACCTCTTTTTTCGAAGACAGTAGCTGTATAAAATATATGGCTACTGGCTAGTGGATAATTAATCGTTATTTCAGACTGGAAGGGTGCGAACTGAGAGGGAATATTTAGACATACAACCATACCTTCAAACAGGTATCAATTGAAAAAAAATGTTCGTATTGGGAAGCTTATGACGGTGACCGCTACGCTACGACCTGGCATTAATAAAATATATTTTTTTGATAAATTGATATTATATCAAAATTTGTTTGAAATAATACCGCTTAAATATCTACACATTTCATCAGTTTTAAGGATGAAAAATTTTAATATAATTTTTCATTCAAATGTTTTTAAGCTCTGATATAAATAAGTAACCGAATATTATGTCCAGCTGGGGATTTGAATCCAACACCGACAAACCGACATAATGACGTAATATATTTATTTTGGATAATATTATATTTTATTTATGTGAAAAGTTGTTAGAACCTTTTCAAATAACAAAAACATCGTTGTCGTGAATATGTTTGTCCTTTCCGAAGTTTGTTTGGAATAATTTCGGTTCAAAGTTGGCTGAGCTATTTATAAATGTCAACGTTGAGAGACTACTCGAGAGGTTCGCTCTTTGAGACTTTGTGACGTTATTAGATTGTATTATATTTTCTAAGAACATCCTTTTAGTTTGTAGTCATACAAAGTATCAAATTGTTTACATGCGTCAAGTGACTAAAGCTAAATAGCTAAGTTTTAGTAATGCAACGGGTGGTAATTTAGTCACCGAATTTACGGTTAAAATTGTTGGTAAAGTAGTTTGATTTAACGTTCTTCTACTCTTTGTTTTTTTTGTTTCTTTTTATCCATGTCCACTCCCAATGTGGAGCATATGGCCTCCTAATCAGTGGCGGATTAAGCACATGGGAGGCCCCAGGCGCAATAAAATTTGGAGATCCTATTTTTCGGATAACAAAGATCCAAGTAAAATAGTATACATATATACAATCTGATAAAAAAGAACATGAGTTATATAATATAAGCCATTTTTGAGGCCCCCTAAGATTCGGAGACCCCAAGCGCGCGCCTCATTTGCTTATAAGATAATCCGCCACTGCTCCTAATGGAGGTATCCCAACAGAAGTTTTTTCTACGAGAATTGTTACTCAGTCGCTCAACCTCAATTTTGTTTCCAAAGTGAGTTTTTTTTTAAACCATGTCCGCTTCCAATGTGGAGCATATGGACTCTTAACGGAGTTTATCTCAACAGGAGTGTTTCTACGAGAACTGCTTGTTAATCAATTGCTCAACCTTTCTTTTTTCCAAAGAGAGTAGGAATAGAAGGATAGGGCTAGGACAGGATTAGTGGTTAGCTAATCGCTCTCGATACGCCCCGTTCATGGGATAGGATGGGTGGGAGGGGGGAATTCAAGACATCACATACATCCATGCCTTCGAACAGAAATTCATAAATCGATTGAAAAATTAATTTATAAAACTGTCCGTACTGGGATTCGAACCCGTGACCTCCGTAGCCGAAGCCAACGACGCTGTCCACTCGACCACACAGGCGGTAAAGTAGTAGGGAAAAAATAATAACGCTAGAACAGGACTAGTGGTTGATTAATGGCTATTGCTACACCCAGTTATTAAAGGATCAGAAGGATGGGAGGAGAGGAAATAATGTGAATTTATATCACAAACACCCAGTCATCGATCACAACTTTGAATTGAATAATTCTCAAATTTACTGTGATCTTACCGGGAATCGACCCTAGATCTGCGTGATCGGTAGAGCAAGCTCTAACCATCTGGGCCACAATAAAAAAAAACGCAATATTCCTTTGTACTTACTTCCACTACTAATTACCAAGATCAGGACCGCTTTCGCTTATGGCGAGCATTATCAACTGATACGAAATAAAATTAAGCAGTGTTATTTATACAAAACAAATTGAAATACAAAGGTCTAATAAACAATTGGCATTGAAAAGAATATTTACAAATTACAGTACCAATTATGAATAAATTACTAAACTAATACAAATTAAAATGTTTAACACCTCTTCTTTGTTTTTACATTCGGATAAGATGGAAATATTATATACATTCTTGCCTTCTGGATTCAAATCCACTAATCCATGAAAAATCAATGTACAAACATTTCATTAAGGAATTCAAACACTAGACAGCACAATCCATCGACAGAAAGTCCAATAACATAATATAAACTACATCATAATAAACTACATCTTCATTATATTTTTTGAGAATTTATTCAATTAAAATATGTATATATTTTCGATGGATTTGGCAGTAACTTAGAAGTTTATTTTTAGTAAAAAATTAAATTTAATTACTTTGTTATACTACTTTTTGTCTCAATTTGTAACACAAGTGGAGTAACATTGAAATCACATTAAATTTTAATTTATGTATACATTATATTGATTGATCAAATGAAAAGAGTGACTGCACTCATCAGAGTTTTGGTTTCACTGAAATGAAATTAATAAGTATTTTATTAGTAAATAATGTTTCAAATAAGTTGGATGGTTCTTACCTTTATATTTACTTACTCATAGACAAGTTAATAGTAATATTATCAATGTGTCGTAAAATTACTGGCCACCAGCATTCTGTCAGCTCACACATCTATTTTCATTTTATTTTGACAGAAATTATATTATATATATCAAATTAGAGTTGAACGGTCACAGACCCCAACATCGACTTTACAGTCTTGGGAATACCAAAGTTATCAATTTCAATGTTATTTTATTAATTTGACATCACGGGATAGCAGGACAGATACAATTGCCAAATTGACCTGTCCCGAAGTAAACATGGCATACAAAAATAATTGTGTTTTCTTTTGGGAATTATATTTGGCTGGGTTTTGCATACAGAAGATAATAATGTTTATTCATATATAAATCAAATCACAACATTGTGTGTTTAATGTTTACCTTTGGGAGTTTCAATTTGTGCTATAAATACATGTTAATAAATTGATTCTACGACGTATTGTTGATGTATGTTTCATAAACGATAAAGTATTTTTAATTACGTAAACAAACGTCATTTGTATTTAAAACCACCTTCTTCAACACTTACTATTTGATGTGAATACAGAAATCTGTTTTATTCATTGACGTCAACAGATTTGTGTTATAATTAATATAATGATTTTTTAATAACTTTTTGTGCCTTTCTTCGAATACATTCTAAATAAAATAAGTACACTTTTTAATTTCGACGTTTTCTGTAATAACTGTGTGTTTAAATTAGCAGGGTAGTATCTTGATTAAAGAATGGTTTGAACAAGCATCAAAAAATTCATCGCCGAAAAATAATTAATTGATAAAAAGTTAGTTTACTTTGTCTGTCTTTGTCTGTTGTTAAAATGTATCTCCTGAAAAATTAAACTGTATTTATAGATTCCTGGTTTATCGTTTTATATTTGTTAATAATAAGGAATCAATAATATTATAGCAGTTGAGTGAAAAGGATAGCCGCTATAGATTTTTTTTTTTTAAACGATGCATTTTTGACTTAATTTGACTATTGTCACGATTGCGATAATCTCGTTTTCCTCTTACTTAATCAGTATGCTGAAGATAAAAATAATATTATGACTCAGTTCATTTAAAGTTCAATCAATGCCTCACTTTGATTATAACGTCAGTCGGAAAACTCGATACTTAATTCAACTTCCTTTTATTAAATTGTGATAGTATCAGTGGCGAATCTGCTTAGTTCGCTCTGAAATTTTCAGCCAAAATGTGTTAAAAAAATAACATGAAGCTGACTTAATAAAAACAGCAATTCTGACACTGTAATAACAAAACAAAACAAAACCATTGTTTACGTACAACGTAACTAACCTATCACAAATACATAAGATATCTTTGTTTTGATTATCTTCTATCATTATAAGGCCAATTCTCGAATTCTCATGTGTATGCATATTAAGAATAAAAAGTAATCTTGGGCTAGTTTGACATTGAGCCATAGTAAAGTCATGTAAATGACATGTACAGATATCACGTCGCTACTGTCCAACGTTTAGGCGAAGTTTTTGTGACAGAACGACGGAACGACAGACAAACACACGTATTTTTTACTTTATAGCATATATACTATAGATAGTACTCAATAGTTGTCACAAATTATATACGTTGTAATGTTTATTAATCAAGCAATTTTGATGTCATGACATGACTCTGCTTATCACTATGAAACTACATTATTATTTTTCTATTTATATTCACAACTTTTACAAACTATACTGGAATAGTAAACACAAGTATATTATGGGCCAGTAAAACAATACAGCTACGAATCTTTATTCATTGCTTACTTTAAACCAAAATTGCAAGTTAATTAAAGTTAATTAAAGTTAAGTAAAAAAGTAATAAATAATAAATATCAGTTTAAATTATCCTAATTAATGTTTTTAAAAACCCCAGACTGCTTATCGTTCTTTGAAACACTATAATCACATTTAATAAGTGCAATATTGTAATTCGAATTTGAATTATAATGTTAGAGTGAATAATATGATGCATTGTGTATATCTTCTTAGCCAGTATATATAGCTGAGCAAATTTACGTTTAAAGCATAGATGAGACGATGGCGAGAGCCGAAATAAATATCAACGTATAACATATAAAATCTGTAGAACTGAAATACTTTGATATTTTTACCCTATCAAAATTGTAAGGTTTCTTGGTAATCATGTTTGCATGTAAAATGTATAGAGGTTGGATTTTTGGAGTTTTGTACGACAGACTGAATGCAAGCATTCAGCTGTCCGAATTGTTAAATAAAAAATATAAATCATTACTTTTAAAACAATCAAACAAAATGTCTGTTGCCAAATTAATTAAGAGAGATTTTGTTTGAACTTTGTAAACAGAAAATGTTCTTCAAATTTTAATTTGATAACTTTGTAATTCTACTCATTATTTATGTTACAAATTGTAACACGAGGTTTGCTTGTCTGAGAAGCGTCTTCAGACTATTTAATGGTTAATGGTTCATAACCTTAGTGTAGTTGTTTTAAAAAAATAGTGCCAACTAGAAGATATATTTTTTAGAAAGTCTATCAATTTTCGACATACTTTGAAAAAAAAACCAAAATTTCGATTATAAGCTTTCAAATCTAATATATAAAAAATAATGTTTGTTTATTCGTACTTTATGCGTTACCAAATCGCTCATCCGTTTGCAATAAAACTTTGACAACATTTTTGCTTGCACTTCCAGGAAAGTTATATGAATAGTAAAATTAACTTGCAGTAGGTCTTATATATAAAAATAAATGTTTGTATGTCTGCCGTACAGTTCATTTTGACAACGTATGCTTGCACTTGTTCGAAGGTTATAGTACAATTAACTTACAGTAGGTGGTGCGTGTGCCGTACCATAGACAATCGGCAGCAAACGTCAAACAGACAGAAAAAGAAAACATGCATGTTTATTGAAATAAACACAAACGCTTTCTTTCTTTGAGTGGCATTGCAACGCTTGCCGGGAACCGGCTAGTATTAAATAAAAATGTAATTAGTACAAATGAGTATTTAATTTTTTTAATACAATTCCTTTCCGTCAAGTATTGATAGTGAACATCCTAAAATTGATATCTCTATATTCGCTGAAGTTAAATCTATTCCGCACAACCCGTCTGAACAAAATAATATATTACAATTTACCCTATTAATGTTTTGGGATAAAGTTACGTACCTTAAAAACTTCCGTGTTCGTAATTTTGGCATACAATATAAATTTATAGACACGCTGCAAACTGTTATTACGCCGACAAAAATTTTGTTCCATATTTGAATTTTAAACGTGTATAATTGAAAGTAATAATTTATCGCTTGGCTAGACAAAGTTTTCCATAAAAATGTTTGTATTTTTCCAGCGGAATATACGCGTCACAACGTTATAATGATTATGGTGTTATAAGCATATCTTTGAATGTGAATGTTTGGATAAAGAGAGTAACGACATCACCAGGTGATAATTTTACAACGAATGCATATTTTAATACAACAGTTATCTAATAAGTAAATTATTCTTATCAGTGCATTTGAGTGTAGAACAACACGAGAAAATTCCTCGATGACTTCTTACGAAACGTATAATAACATTATTATCATAATATTAACATATCTATGCATATAAGTGACTCCTGGAATTATTTCAATTGTCTATGTATGTACTAGGGCTTATACAAAAACCGACATTTCAAAAAACCAGTTTTCGAATGTCAATATTGTTTGAAAACCGGTTTTATCCAGTTTTCGTAGTTTTACAAAAAATGGATAATTCAAATAAAATAGCGAGAAAAAGTTCATTTTTTTATGTTGTTTATTAATTATATACATTATTAATAATACACAACAAGAAATTATTTTGTGTTACTCCTCAGAAAATATGATTTAACAAAATACAAAGCGTCCACTGATCGTTTTGTAACAAAATTTCCTGATATCGAAAATACCCTTTCGCTGGGTAATGATGTGAGGCACATGATCTTTAAGCCATCAAATAAAGAATTCACATTTTCTGTCCTTTTGTTTAAAGACTCGTTTAGGGGAAATTCGGCCCAACCGGTTACGAAGTTTAATAACCGGTTTTCGAATGTCACAAATTTAGCCAAAAAACCGGTTTTTGAAAACCGACAAGCCCTAGTATGTACGTAGTCATATTATTTATTGATTTAATTTTGGAGCGTAGAGCATAATTCTTAATTTGAATTTGATGACGTTTGTTATTTTTTCATTAATTTCCAAATGCACGCCATTTATTGCGAATAACTCTGTCATTATAGTTATGTTTTGATATGAACTTTTTCCAAATGTAATCTTATCCTAAAGATGAACGATTAAACGACACTGAAGAACGGTTTTCGATAAAACAGAACTCGAAAGGATACCGCAGTCATGTGTCGCTTTTTTGTACGATTTTTGAAACTGTAAGAAAACTGAAAATTATTTTGGTTATTAGGTATATCGTCGTTTCAATAAAAAGAGTCGCTAAGTGACATAATGTTGATTCTGAGTAGAGCTTCCCCACCAGTTTGATGAGCCTGTAATTCCAGGATCGTCTCAGTACCAATCCCGGTATTTCAAGATTCTACGCAAAGAACACTTAGTCATTGGCGTACGTTAATTTTGGAATCTTAATATCCGACACTTTTTTAAAGGATGTAGCTAAACAAATGTCTCCGAGTTCAAGATAGTTCCGGAAACTGTTAATTTGACACATTTTCAGAAACAACGGTAAGTGATCAATCCCCGGATAACGAAAGCCCGAATCCTGAAAAAAATGTGGATTCCGAAATCCCAGGATCAAAAAAAGAGTGCTGGATTGGATGCCCCAATTCTGAGATAATCGACCTTAACAGTTATATCCAAACTTATATGAAAGCGGTCTTTTCTCTTGCATAATCTGAAAGTTTTCAATAGTAAGTTACTTCACATAGTAACTTTTTGCAAAAATCATCTAACAACGAATGCAATGCGTAATTATTAGTGTCCTATTATATTTAGTTTCAAAATAGTGTTTTTCGACCTAATGACTTATTTACTGGGTATAAAACATGGCAAAATACGTAAATTGTGACATCTAATTCAGTTTTTATTGACATGTCACTTAATGACTTCTTGCAGCAAAACGACGATATATAATAATTATCGAATATGATTATTTTTTGCTACTGAAACTGAGTAAATGTTTTATTTTGGTTAGAGATGGGTAATATGAGCCAATTAGTTAAATGGTAAAACTTTTCTATTTGACTTTTAAGCACAACCACGTCTTAACTTAATTAATGTTTACTTCGATTGCATATTTTTATTTCAAGGAGATAACAACATTGCTGTGTTATTTAACTGTGCCTTTTACGATATTTTAAGACATGTAGAATATTATCAGGGGCTCAAATGACATAAAAATACTCAATAAAAATATATTTTTTGTCGTATATAATACAAAGTACCGAAACGTATTTTAATTTAAATTTACTGGCTGGTTTTTTTTACACTCATTTTTTGGACGGTATACCTTCAAACCGCCGAAAATTTCCTGTATCAGTAAAATACATTTTATTTTTATATTTTTTTAAGACGAGACATTAGCGTTTTGCGTAATCCGTGCGTCCATTTATGTGTTAAAAGTATGGACATATGACATCAAATAATTATGTCATCGAACAACTTAAATTTGTGCCATGAAATTAACATATTCAGACCAAATGGAATTAGATTACGCTTTGAACATTAGTTATAAGCATGACTGTTTGTAATTAAATATTCTTTGTTGCTTCAATATAGGTAAGTAAGTACAAATTGAAAACAATAAACATCTCATATATTTGGAAATCTTTTGTTTTTACGCGGATGCAGGATGCTACGATTATGGCATGATGATCGATACGTGTTCATTGTTATTAATATTTTATACTTGTGAAAAATCTCAATCCATAATTTGAATTGTATTATTTATACGGTATGCTTTTGTCGATTCGTGTATTTAATTGGTAACATTATTTATTTGTAGTTCGTTTTCTACATTTCCGTTTCTGCCGCTGCCGTTTAAAAAAAACATGCTTCCTTTTTACAACACTGTAATTAATTGAATTTAATTATTGCCTTGTAATATATCTGTGTAATGAAGTATATTTGTAAAAAAGGCAAGAATTTTTGTGCTATTTTAACAATAGAAAACTTCTTACAATTCCACAAGTTTTGTCATCCACGGTACATGCAGGGCCGGCGCCACCATACATGTAACCGCCTAGGGCGCATACCATTAGGGGGCGCATAAATGAAGTAGTCAAATTATTGTTATACACTCTAATAATAAGTTAATTTTATTTTGACGTTTGTATTTATTAGTTGTAATTATGTATGTATCGTATTCTAAATAATTCGAAAGAGAGATGTTGAGCGACTGAGAACCAAACAGTTCACGTAGGAAAACTTCTGTTGAAATGCGAGAAACGTAAAAATACGTTTTTAGCGTACTGTCGGTAGAATTCGAGTCACGTATTAATAAGTTTTTTTCTACTGACGGTTGTTTGTGAGACACATAATATCGCGGGTTTGTTTGTTGGCGTGAAATAAAATGCCGTAACTAATTACCGCTAGTCCAACTTCTTTACTATATTATTAGGGTGGAAGTTTAAGCTAATAAACAAAAAAATCAACTGTAATCAAACGCCAATAATCGTTGCCTAGGGCGCCAAATAACCCCGGGCCGGCACTGGGTACATGTTTTACCTTTCAGCATTTTTTGACATTCAAGATTATCCGTATGGATAAGTTTAAACTGACGGACAAAATTATCAAAAGTTTGTAAGATCTAATTTTTATATTGAAGTTACTGTCGGTATCTTAAATTGTATTAATTAGACGTGTTGAAAAAACAGTTAAATGCAACTACAGATCTTTTGAAAGTGAATGTCAAGACTTAAATTTGAAGAGTCAGCCGAGCAGATACGACAAAAAAAGCTGACGTAATAATACGCCATTTTTTTCTGCCGGATTGTACCAGAAGTCGATTTCTTATATGAACGTCGCAGACTATCTGGCACATGGTCACCGCGTCCGCTGATTGGTTGTTGAAGATGGACGGAAGTGGAGACAAGTGGTAAACAGCTGCCTTCCGGCTACGCTTCACTCCGTCAAAGACAGCGCTCGTTAAAGACTACCTTTGTTATTCCAGTTAAAAGGTGTAGGGCAGCGATGGTTAACTCGCAAACTGAGCCTTGATTATAAATTTGTTTATATTCATACAAAAACTTTGTAACACTGGTTAAAAATTATGGTTAGGCGTTATGGATGTGGAATTGATTCGATTTAAAAATAACACAAAGGTTTTATCATTTTGTGTATTGTCATCAGTTGGAAAGAATAATGAATATCATTTTAAGGGTGTTCACTAGGGCTTATACAAAAACCGGTTTTCGAATGTCAGTAATGTTCAAACACCGGTATTATCCATTTTTCGAAGATTTACAAAAAATGGATAATTCAATTAAAATAACGAAAAAAAGTTTAAAATTCTTTTTTATTTTATTTATTTATATACATAATAATACACATCAAGAAATTATTTGGTGAATGAAATTCTCTTCAGAAAATATGATATAAAAAAACAAAAAGCGTCCAATGATCGATCACTTAGTGATGATCTAATTTTTGTAACAAAATTGTATCACTAGTGATAAAAAGTATGGTTTTATTTAAAACCGGTTACAAAGTTGAAAAAAACCGGTTTTCGAATATCGCAAATTTAACAAAAAAAAACGATTTTTGAAAACCGACAAGCCATAGTGTTCACTGTCAATACTTGGTGAAAAGGCATTATATCATTAGAAACACAATATTCCTTTGTACTTTATTTCCACTTTATTTAAAAAGGTCAAGACTGGTTTCGCTTATGGCGAACTCAATTGATAATGCTGGTAGAAATAAAGTACAAAGGAATATTGTGTTTTTATTAATCTTAAATATAAATTTTAAATTGATAACTTTGTTATTCCACTAAGTATTCTACTCGATGTGACAGGCTTAACCTCTTTAATAAATGTGTATATTCAGGTTTACTCTATTAAGAATTGTTCTAGAAAAAAGAATTATGTTTTCTGTTAATTAAAATTACCCTTCATAGTACTAGATGGACCCAGAAATCAATTAGGGTTACCGAAAAATATATTTGAGCTTCGTGCCAAGAAGGATAAGATAAGGAAGAAAGGAAAGTAACGCTTAGCCAAAAATATCTATGAATATGCAACGTCTCAGATGTTTTATGATATTTTTATTGAATTGGATGCAACCATCTTCATTAATGGTATTTTTATTTTAAATTGTAAACAATAAAGTCATACTTTATGAACATTTTTAATCATTATATTTAAAATAAATGACACACAATTTTTATTCAATTTAAATCCACTTGTTGAAATGGTTCGCCATCACCTGTTTGAGCATGATAATCTAATAGTGTCTTTGTGATGCAGCCACTCATCCGTAACATATTGTGATTTTGCGATATTCAAACATTACTTCAATTTCTGATGTTAAAATTACGTACGAACATCACAAAGCCTTAATAAAATTTTATGGTTGAGTGCTTTTGTGCTTATTTTTATTTTACAGCGGAAACTATAAGAAATGAAAACGAATGATTTCAAAAAAAATCTTCTTCCGACAAACAATTGCGTTATTTCTTACATTTATTAATTGCTATCGTAAAGCTCGTATCGATTGGCATTAGAGCAGCGTTTCCCAAACTTTTCTACCCGCGACACGGTTATTTTAATATTTCTCCTTCGTGACACATTAAATCTGTTATGGCCTATACTACCGGCCTATAGGTAAAATAAAACAAGATATTTATGTCCATACAGTCTTTATATATTATAATACAAAATAAGTTACTGTGATATACCTGTAAAGGAATCAAATTTATCAATAATTTATTAATGAGAAGTGTGCTGCTGTTTCTTGCAGCTTAAAAGTTTCACCTGGCGGCCGGGCAATTTTGCGAAAAATTTGCAAAAATTGTAATTTTACTAAATTCACTATAATTTGTAAACCAATTAAGATATCTTTACCAAATTTAATTTTCTTAGCTTCCAGATACTTCACCTATACGCATATATGAGTCCGCCGGCCAGCAACCTTTGTTTTTCAAATACTCAAATATACGTCCGCGGTCGTTAAGCTGTTAACTAAAAGCTCCAAGCTTGGAGAAAAGGATGCTAGCTTTATTCTTAGATCCGCTACACTCACTGACTCCAACACGACTATTTTTGACCATACAGAGCGTTTCGTCATGTTCGCTTATTATTAAATTATATAGTAATTAAACACATTTATTTTAAGAAATTGGCGATCCGGCATTTTGCTTTCTGCGACCCGGTACCGGGTCGCGACCCATCATTTGGGAAACGCTGCATTATAGGATCCAATCCCGGACCTTTTTGTGTTTCCAATATAGCATGCTACAATTATTGTTTTAGCATCTCGGGGAATTTCGGAATCTCGGGATTGATCACTGGAAAAAAAAATTCTTACTTATTAAGTGTAAAATTTTGCGCAAAAGACGCATATATTTTTTCTTAATTTCGACAAAATGTGATTTTATCGCTCTTTGTAACTAGACGCCTAGTATACAAGAATACCAACATGACGAACACTTGAATACAAGTGTATTTTTGTTGGCGTTCAGATAAAAAGTCGTATTTTATTATGTATAAAATTGACATTTTTAATAGAAAAAATTACAGTGTACAGATCCGTAGGGTTAATTCACTCCTAAAAACTAATTTATATCAAAGATCTTTATAAAGTTGTAGCGATAGTAAAAAGATGAACATTTGTAAATGTACTTTTAAAATACCCTTTTACGAAGAAATAATTGACATATAAAATTAAAAATACGAAACATAAGCCTTTTAATGTATTTATGAAAACATAATTAATAATTTTAATTGAAAAATAATTTAAGAGAATTATAAAACAGTAAATATTTTTTTATCTCCGTCATATTTGAAAACAAGCTTGTAATTATTTATTACAACACAAAAAAAAATGGGAATTTTTTCTTTTCTTTTTTAATCAAGCGTTAAGTTTTCTTGGTTTTATAATACAATTGTAAAGTTTTGTTATCAGAAGAAGCATACTTACTTTTTGAAATGAGATCTAAATTGAAGGCTAAACTACTAAATTTCATTTTAAACATCTGACGGGCTTGCTTTTATTAAGTTTACTGAATAAATAAGGGCTAAAAGAGAAAAGCTAAAGGATAAATAAAGTTGAACAACTTCAACTCGATTGTTTTATTGAAATGTAAAGTAAATAATATTAAATTCTATATAAATTTCTAATATCTCGAATGAAAGAAAAACATTTACCAATACAAGAGATCATATCTATACTATTGTTGTGGGTTTGTTACAAATTTTACCCTTTTGAAATGACCTGTAAATAAAAGTAAGTCCCCTTTATTTTGAGCCTTTTCTTTGCCACATAATGATAGCGGAGCGGAGAAATAAATACCTCCTTGTGAAATCAAGCCAAAAAATCTGACCTTGTTTATGTTTTGACTTCCCAAGAAAATTGTCTTTTTCCAGAGGAAAATAATACATTTGAACAATGTTTCGTTTTACTTTTATCACAAAAACATAACACTGTAAAGTAATTGTAATAATAAAGTGGTTTTAAATTATTTTGAATACATTTGTGGCTGGCGTACATGAGATTCGTCTTTCTGAACTTAAGTAGCTTTAAAAACTTAAAACTGAGCGATTGATGTTGAGATTTGATTTTTTTTTTTATTAATAGTTGAAAATAATAAACGACCGTTTTACTCATCACAAGCATTTTCAAACCGGTCATGATCATATTAAATAAATGTGAAATTTGTACACAGGCTTGTTTTATTTTTAGTCGAAATCTTAAATTATATGACAAAAAATTAGTTTCAAAGAAGCACTTTGATCTAGATTTTGCTGATCGTCACAGTATATAAAGCAAGGCTGTGGAGTCGTGTAAAAAAGATGACTCCGACTCTAAAGAAATTTTTCAATCATTACATTTTAACTTATATACATATATGTAAAACATCAGATCATCTTTAGTCAGCCTAGCATGTAGTGGCAACTAGGGAATCGAATCCCGGATAACTGTTTCTGTGACAATTTGGGGAAAAAGTATACCAAATCGAGGATTTCAAATTTCTCGGTGAGCTAATCCCAATCCCGGGATCCCGAAATCTCAGGATTGGAAAAAGGCTCCGGGATTGGATTCCCTAGTGGCTAGTGGCAACACGATGGGCTATTGTGGTTTAAATATACACCTTTTTTTCTCGTAAGATTTTCTCCGACTCTGACTCCGAATCTGACTCCGAACAAAACCACCGACTCCACGACTTCCGACTCTACAGCCCTGCTTTAAAGTAATTATTTAATATGGATTTGAATACAGTGTCGATGTGTATTTACTATTATTGCTAGTGATACTACAATGTCAGTGTTATCAGAAAATGAAACAATATATGTTATGTTAGGTACACGAAAATGTTCCCAATTCTCCCTTGTCTTCAATCTCAAATACAAATGTTGAAATAATCGGGTCGGATATTGAAATCGTCATCTCTAAAGAGGTATTTTTACAGGGTTGTAGAATATAAATATGGTTCATTGAACAAGTATATTTACTATATACGATGAAAGGTTCCGAAATTTATTCTGGGCTCATTTTTCGGCGAAACTTTTCATTAAATTCCACCAAGAAATTACGTTTCGGCGGGTTTTTATTGGCTTCCCCAAAAAATTTAATATTGCCTTTGATCTGTGATAGAATTTTCCGCTTTGCAAGCTATCAAAATTTTATCTTATCCACAAAGGAAGACTTTGACATCGTTAAGATTCTTGTAAATTTCTGAAAGTCTTTAATTAGTGAACTATATAATATTTTAGAAAGCAATGTATTGTATTAAAATAAATTATATTTATTCTGATTCCAAAGAGTTTAAGATTATTTTACTTAATATAAACATTATATTTTAAACATTCCTTCTTGTTTTACATTTGGCAGAAAATATTGGAATAACAATATGAACTCTACAATACTTGATTGAAAGTGTGCTGGAGTGGAATGATGATATTATTGTAATAAATTTCGATAATCTACTAACTGTTAATATTAATTATATGGCTACCAAAACTGGAAAATATTCTTTTAATAAATAAATCTAAAATATTTTTGTGCGCGTTTTCTTGCGTCCAGATTCCGACAGGTTCAACAAAGATAATAAATTCGTAAAGTTAGAATATGACAGCCATCAAAGAGAGTTAACGTTATAAATGATGTAAATAATTTCACATAGATAATCAAACAAAACTTTATTTCTTTTCCAATTTTCTCATTATAATACCATTTACATTTCACTTTGATAATAGGTACTGAAATTTCACTTTCAAACTAACTTGTATAACATTAAATAACTGAAACATTTACCCGCACTTGAAAGTAGTGATTTCAATTCCGGACGTATATTTTAATATAGGTATTTTATGCTTAAAATCGGTATCTATTATATAAAAATGAATGTTTGTTTGTTCGTATTTTATGGGCGGCCGCACTGCTCATCCGATTGCAATACAACTTGGACAAATATTTTGATTGCACTTCTGGTGAGATTATAGGCATAGTAAAATTAACTTACAGTAGGTCTTATATATAAATATCAATGTTTGTATGTCTACCATACATTTTATTTTGACAAATTATGCTTGCACTTGCACAAAGGTTCTAGTACAATCAATTTACAGTAAGTGGCGCGTGTGCCGTACCATACAAAATCGGCCCCAAACGTTAAGCAGGCAAAAAAAGAAAACATGCACTTCAATAAACACAATTAAAACACAAATAATTTCTTTCTTTTAGTACGAAAGGCTATTAGCGAAAAAATGCTTAAAATTATTGTTTTTTGTCATATTAAAAAACACTAATTTATCATATATGGTATCTATCAATGTCGATCAGATTGTGCAAATAATTCTCAGTCTGATTCAAAGCGAGTTGGATGAATAAATGAATCAATTTTAGTGAAATTTATAAAAAATATTCAAAATACAGAAATTACGATTTCATAAACACTGGCATTGTATTCTGTACTCGAAAATAATGATCAATTTGAATAATTGTTTCGGATTTTCCCCTAATATTGGGAACACTTATAATTACAGGAGAACCTCGTCTTTCGCACCTTTGACTTTCGCACAATTCGCTATTTCGCACATTATTGAAAAACAATTTTTTTTTTTTATAATGCAAAAATGTTTTGATTCCGTGCAGTAATTTCCCTGTCTTACAACGAAACGCATATGAGCTAAGTTAGTACTATCAAAAGTGTTACGTACTGTTCGCACATATGCATTGACACACGAACGTGAGCGGGTCCGAATGCATCCGAATGCATCTGAACGCATCCGAACACTCCCGCCTAATTTTGACAGGTTTAGTCTTGCGTCAGTGCACGTACAGGTGCATTGTTCCGCGAGCTTTGTCACAAATATTTCGTACCCACTTTAACATGAATGGGAAACGAAAAAACAGTGAAGTAGATATGGCAAAAAACAAATTAAGAACCCATTAACTTCATACAATCGAAACGAAGATGGCTATAATAAAACGATCTGAAAATGGAGAGTCTTATGCTTCAATTGGTCGTTCGTATGATACGAACAGGTCTACGATATGTTCGATATTAAAAAATAAAGATAAAATCAAGGAATATGTAAAATCTTGTGGAAATGTATTATCAAAAGTTCTTTCCAAAAGGCACGGCATAGTGTTGGATGAAATGGAGAAATCTTTGTCGTATTGGATTAGTGACCAAAATCAAAAAGACTTACCTCTGAGTACTTCGATGATTCAAGCTAAAGCTCTTAGTTTGCATAAGGATTGGAAGGCTAGACTAAAAGATGATTCTCACACGGTGTTTCATGCAAGTAACGGCTGGTTTTCAAATTTTAAAACAAGGTATTCTTTACACAATGTTAAATTCACTGGAGAATCAGCTGATGCGGATAAAGATGCTGCAAAAGACTTTATTTCCTCATTTTCTAAAATTATTGAAGATGGAGAATATACCTCTGGTCAAATATTCAATGTAGATGATACCATCAAGAAATCATCAAGACCTTAACAATAAAAACCATGAACGACGCTTTTATGCATCTCGAGACATTTTTGAATATTATGGAAGAATGTGATCCTAATGGAGAACGCATATCTCAAGTGCGTAGGGCGATCCATAAGAGTACGGCATGTTACAGAACTCTCTACGAAGAAAAAAAAAGTAGTAAAACACAACTAACGCTTGACAAATTCATTAAGAAAATATAATTTTTATTTAGTATGTACTTAGTACAATTTTTGGTGTTTTTTTTTTACTTCCCTCGGCTTTCGAACATTTCAACTTTCGCACAAAGTCCAGGAACCAATTAGGTGCGAAAGTCGAGGTCCTCCTGTATATTGAAAAAAACACCGTCTTCAATTTAACAAGACATTGGATTAAATATATATACTTACCTATTTTATCTTAATATCATTGTCAAAGCAATGCGTCTAAAGGGATTTAAAGCTGCTTGGAAAACTAACACTGTATAGAAAACAGTAAGTCGTTGGGTTATAAAACACATTCTTTTTTTATTAACGAAAATATTTTAGTAAATTTTAGTGAAAAAGACAATCTCAATTTTCACTATTTTAAATACTGTTCACGGACGTGACGTTGCGCATAGAATTTTTTTTTCATAATTTACTAATCTTACTATAATAAGTATTTTTTCAAAATATTCATTCTACACTTTTTGTCGACTTTATTATTACCATGTCAGCTTCCAATGTGGAGAATATGACACTCTAATCACAACAGAAGTTTTTCTAGTCTATGAGAACTGCTTGTTACTCAGTTGCTCAACTTCTCTTAGACAGTAGGAATATAAAATAGGGCTAGGACAGGACTAGTAGTTAGATAATCGCACTCATTTTTTTAGGATATGATGGGTGGGAGGAGGTAATTCAAGTCATCGTATACATCCGTGCCTTCGAACAGAAATCCATAAATTAATTGAAAAGTAATTCTATAAAAACTGTCCGTAGTGAGATTCGTACTCGTTACCTCCGTGTTCCAAGCCAATGACGTTAATACTCGACCACGCAGCTGGCATATTATATTATCAATATGTCAAATATTACTGAATACATATTTCATTGCCTTCTCTGAAAAGAGATGTTTACCGAAACAGTTTGAAACTGACACTGAACTGAACTGAACTTGAACTGACAGTCAGAGAACGCATGAAGATGCCGAAAGGCGAAACCCGGGTCATTAGTGATAAAATCTGTGTGAATGTACATAATTTGAACGATTCAAATTTAATGGAATCTTTCTAATTGACAATCTGGAAAAATGCTCAAAAATAAATCTTTTTTACTAAGATTGCATCAGTACAAAATCTTTGAAGAGCTGTCACATATATTCAAAGACTTGTTCTTACCGTTTATGAAAATAATTTTTGACAAATATTTTTTTTTCTTAATAAAAACCTTTTTTCAGAGCCTTTTAGCAGAGTATTAGTATATATACTATGTAGGCGTAGAAGCTACCTTCTTTTACGATATCCTCTTTTTTATTTTGCGCTTCTCTCCTAAAATAGAATGGCACGTACTTTCTGGATCGATGTGGGAATACCTCCCTCGGGAAAGTCGGGGCAAAATAATATTTTTCATTCTTTTTACATCGGCTTACAACACACAATACAACATAAATCACATGAAGTTTTTTTTTTAAACTAACGTTTGGTGACTTTTTATCTGTCGTATACGATTTGGATTTTTTTTGGACATTGTTATTATATAAATATATCATTTTAAATATTATACTGTCATATTATTTCCTATATTTTTTTTTTATAAATCTCACTCTGTTAGAAACAACTTGCTGTGTAGAAATTATTTTTCTTCGTTTTATTTATAATATATCTGTTTTTTAAAACCGTCGAAACGTAGCATACATACATCAGTGTATTTTTTCCCCATATCCGCTCTCTAGTCGGAGCATATGACCACCGCATGATTCCTCCAAGATTCTCTGTCCCCCGCCAGTGTTTTTGCTTCCTCCCATGTTATTACAGCGTCCCGTAGCTCCGTTGAGTACATCCAATAGATGGTCACATTAGTGTATAATTAATATTAATGATAATATAGTATCAAATTAATTATTTTATATCACAGTCATGAATTTTTCATCAGGTTTTAAGCTTTCGTCCTTCTACTATTTATTCGGAAGCACCTTTTATGTTTTTTTTTTAATATTATATGTCGAGGAATCTCTAAAAAGAATTACTGTTCATTAGTAGTAAATCAAATCAGGATTTTTCATAGTAGTAAAATACTTCTATTATATTAAGTAACCTCGAAAAAGCTCTACAAAAAATAATAATTACATCCTTCGTTTTATTATTCTGTTATAACAAAAAGCTTTCATTCAGTCGCGTAATCCCACAAACTCGTTAGGCTTCACAAGCACGAAAACGCCTTTGCAGAGACCGTACAAAGCTTTTGAATTTTGCCTCCGCACAAAACAATTAAAATTGAATTTCTTATTACTCATAGTAAAATGGCTGTGAGCTGACAGATAATTTGCATAATTATGCCGTCAAAAAAGGTGGAGATTGCTGTGAGATTAAACATATTTTCGGTCGTTTCATTCTCGAAAGCTTCATAAGAAGAAAGTAGGCGCGGGGGCCTTTGGCGTTACGTTTTTGTAACTTGTAGCCCAGGGGGTGTCAATTTGTTCACTTATATTAGCATATGCAGGATAAAAACTGAGAACAAATATTGTAGAGTAGGGATTCTGTGTCGAGACGTCTCGAGACTTGTCGGGTTTTTGCTGTCTTAAGTCCCGGGACTTTTTTGGAAAATATCCCGGAATTGTGACTCTGATTTACAATGTGCTAATAAAATTTACATTTTAATTTAAAAAAAAACAATTCTTGTCGTTAAGATACCCTGAAAAGGATTGATGAGTATTGAATGAAAATAGATATAAGAGGGGAACCCAAAAAAATCGGACACGACATGATCGGGACGTGACACTTACCCGGGGTTTTTACAAAATTAAGTATCATATATAAAAGGGATCTGATAGAAAAAAACAGATGTTTGGGATTTATAATTTCGTAGAAGTTTCAAATACCATGTGTTTATATATTGTAATATAACTGTAGCAAAAGCAAATTACAAAATATTAAAATTAAACGTTCATACCTGATTTTGTTTTATGTACAAATGTTTTTTCACTATTTCACAAAGGTACCAATGTCTCAATAGAACAAAAAAAGTCTAAAAGCTGTATTGTGAAGTTACGGTCATAAATTTACTCCTGACGGCGGCTTCATTGATATTTTTTCATTACATGTACCGTTATCATTTCTTCTTAGTAAAAATTAACCGTAAGCATTGCACACATCCATTACATAAGAAAAATAATAATTATTACACATTGTATTAAAAAACGCGATTTTTACTAGTGCGTAATTTCAAAAGGCACAGAGTGCATGTAATACATAAATACATACATGCAAATATTTCATTTTATTGAAAGGGAAATAAAAGTCTTGAGTTCCAGGATGTCCCGGGATTTTGACTTTATCACGCCTCTAGTCCCGGGACTTTGAAAACCCTATTGTGGAGTCGCTTAGTAAGTACAGTATCCCCGGAGGACTTCATGTTATCATACAGCCAATCGCCATGGAGTGGAAAGATACGCCGCCGCTGCCACTATAAATTTTGAATTTTTGTTTTTCCTTATCTAATATAAAAATGAATGTTTGTTTGTTCGTTTTTTATGCGTTGCCACACCGTTCATCCGATAGCAATAAAACTCTGACAGACTTTTTGCTTATACTTCTGGGAAGATTATAGGGATAGTGAAATTAACTTACAGTATGAATGTTTGTATATCTGCCATGCAGTTCATTTTGACAACGTATGCTTGCGCGAAGGTTATAGTACAATTAACTTACATTAGATGGCGCGTGTGTCGTACTACAGACAATCGGCAGCAAACGTCAAACAGACAGAAAAATAAAACCTTATCTTCAATATAAACAATTGAAACAAACACTTTCTTTCTTTGAGTGGCATTGCAACGCTTGCCGGGAACCGGCTAGTATACAATAAATATGCTTGTTGCATATGTACCTATATTTTTTTTTCATTTTCATAACCATTAGAATACCCAAATATTATACTTATTCAACATTCAGTGGCCACATGAAATATTTATAGAAGTTAATTTTTTTTTCGTAGATTGTTAAAAACTCTTGTGATGAAAAATGAAAGAAGTTAATCAAATATGTAGTATACACGGAAAGACAATTATTATCTATGGTTTTCTATCAAGGAGTTCAATATTTATTTTTTTTGAATTGTGTTAGCATTCATAGTATTTCAAATAATAATGTTTTGCCTAACAACTACTTATACAATTATTTGTATTTGTATTTGCGTCGAGCATCTCTGTTGATATTGAGGTATTTGCAGAAAAACGATCTGGTTTATTTTTTTGGTTGAGCATTCATTTATTAAATTAGTTTATAATTATAATGAAATTTCTTTATTATTTGGCTATGCTTAGTAAATGTAAAAAATAGTGAAATAAATAATTTTAAAAAAATTCTCGCATATTCGAATGCAAAATAAAAATTGAATACAATAATAAGTTTCAAAGCGATAATCTCATTCTATTGAGCCATCAAGTGGAAAAATAGTATCTTTTAAAGTGCATCTCATTCTTCTCACCCACGCATACCGTACACTTATGATCTTTACCACTTGACTAAGAAGCTGGAAGTCATAATTTATAGAAAGAAAACAATTATGTGGACGGACCTGAATATTTTCACGACTAATTTTTCTTAACGTGGTATTTTGTACTTTGGTGTTCGTTATTGCTTCAAGTTTTGCTGTTGTGGTTAGCAATTTAACGTTGCTATACGTAACTTAATTATAACAAAATTCAGACTTCCGCAATATAATTCCGGTTTATTTTTGTATCCTTGAAACTTTTGATTATTGACCAAAGAAATTACACCATGTTTTCATAGCCTGGAGGCAAACTAAAATTATTATTTAAGAAGTGTCGAATACATTTCACAAGTTTAACGACATTTTTCTTTATTTTGATTCAAGACGGCACAAGGACGAAAATGTTTTTTTTACTCTTGAGACAAAACAAAAGACAACTTTTATTTTATTAAAGAATGTGAAGTATTTTTTTAATACTCACGATGTACGTTAGGTAACGTTTAAGTAACGTTCCTAATACGAATTGGTATCCTAATAGATGTATCATAAGCAAAGTTTTTTTACGAGAACTGTTTGTTACTCCGTTACTCAACCTCTTTTTTAAAGAGAGTATGTATATAAGGATAAAAATAAAACTGGACTAGTGGTTGGCTAATCGCTCCCGCAATATTCGTTTTCAGAATAATATGAGTGTGAAGAAATTCAAAATATCACATACATCCATTTGGAGAGAAGGCTTTGGACAGAAATCTATTAATCAATTTTTAAAATACTGTTCGTACTGGGATTCGATACCGTGACCTCCGTAACCGAAGCCAACAACGTTGACAACTCGACCACGCAGCCGGCATATAATTAACAGGCTTATCAAATTACAGGCTTTACGTGAAAATACTGCGCAAGTAAATTAAAAAATATTTATATTATTTCAGATTTCGACTGAAGGTGCTTGGTGGAATTTCAATATTAAATTTGAATCGTTAAAATTATGTACATTCGCATAGATTTTGTCACTAACAGTTCACAGATTTTGCCACTAACAACTTTTGTTAGTGACAAAATCTGTGCGAATGTAATTAATTTGAACGATTAAAATTTAATATATATTATTGTTATTTTCTTGCAAGATTATTGACCATTTCCACTGCGGTCGCGTACACAACGGGTGGTGGTGGAATAATCAACAACCAACTTGTGACAATTTCTACTGAAAAAGTGATGTAAACTACTTTAATTACTAAGATCGACTGGTACCTAAAATATTTCGACGTTAATATTATAATATAAACAAGATAAGATTTAAATTTATTGATTTGGCATTTACTTGGTAGAACTCCATTTTAATAGGGTAAAATATCAAGGTATTTCAGTTCTACAGTTTTTAAAAAAGTTAAAGGTTGATAGCTATTTCGGCTTACGCCGTCGTCAGAACTAGTTCTGAAGTTCTGACGATAGCGTAAGCCGAAATAGCTATCAACCTTTAACTTTTTTAAAAACTGTAGAACTGAAATACCTTGATATTTTACCCTAATAAGATTTAAATTTGAATCGTTCGAGTGTAAAGTTGCGTCTGAAATAAAAGACATATATTATGTCTTATTAGAATGCAAAAATTAGGAAATTGGTTATAATATAAATTTAACAATTGGTAAACGTGTGATCCATGCATACGTTTCAATATTTTTTTATATCTTTATAACATAGAGTCTAAATATAGTTTAAATTGTTAACAATTTTATGTTTTTCTACCCGAAACATGCTTTGATTAAATTTTAATACCGTTAAAAGCATTGAATGTTATTTTAATAGGTCGCATTGACAAAATTGTAAGAATTGTGTTTGTTTACCAACATATTGATTGGAAATATTTGCGTGGGCATACGGCCCACGCTTTGTGGGCTATAAATGCTGCGATAATTTATGAGAATTTTTTTAATACCGCTATGGCAGTATCAATATACGCATCGTTCAAAACGTCTAGATTTAAGTATCCTCAAGCTGTTACTTTACTTTTCGCATTGCGATACCTAGTAATCGCTATGGTAAAGCTTTCACCCACTAGACCAGTGGTCGGCAACCTACTACCTGGGGGTAATTGAATCACTACGACATTTTGAGTTACCCGAAAAGAAACGTTAAATCAAAGTTAAACATATTTGTCAAATATTGAATTTTTTAAAAAATAATTCAAAACTAAGGCAACGTCTAATAAAACGTTATATTATATTAAAAAATAAAAATAATAAAAGATTTTTAGTACTTTTTCCACTTAAAATTTATTTGATCAGGACCGGTTTCGCTTCTCGCGAGCATTATCAACTGATAAGAAAAATAAATTAAACAGTGTATATTATATGTATATTTTTTCAAAACATATTGTAGTTAATAATTGTCCAAAACTTTTAGCTCTCAAAAGGATGCCGACCACTGCACTAGACTAGACCATAGTTTCTCAACATTTTTTATTCTGTGCCCCTTTTTAGTCTCATATTTTTCCGTGGCCCCCATACTCGTACTTATTAGTTTTTTAAGACTCGGGACAGGATTATTTCGGGATCTGGACTCTGGATCCCGGATTCATGACTGGGAAAAAGTGGGATTTCGAGAGAGAGATTACAAAAGTATTTTGAACTCGAACACCTTTTTTTTAGCTCGATCAAGTTATCGGGAATTTGGGAATCAACAGATTGTACAATTATTAAAAAATGTGGGAGCTTTTTTTTTTTTAGCTCGCTGGTCCAAAAATGTTACAAATTCAAGGTTTCCACAATCGTTATGAAACGTGAGACTCTTTAGCTCGTTTCTCAAGAAAGTAGCATATTGACAGATATCCACAAATGTAAGAATTTTTTTAAAGCTCGTTTTCCTGTTTTTATGAATTCAATGCCTTGTTTGAATAAATACAAAATGCGCAATATATGTTATATTTAGAACGCCCGTAGCCTACCTCAACTGTGATGTGGCTACCCTAATTATATTTTCTCTGTGGCACCCTAGGTACAAGCTGTGGATCCCGGTTGAAAAACACTGCATAAGACCACAAAAGGCGTTTATATTCTTGAATATTCAAAACAAAAATCCTTGTAATGGATTACTCGATAATTTATAAAGTATTAAATTTTCTCGGACACAGACGAAATGATTTCATCGAATATATAAAAATGAATGTTTGTTTGTTCGTACTTTATGCGTTGCTACACCGCTCATCCGATTGCAATAAAACTTTGACAAACTTTTTGCTTGCACATCCGGGAAGGTTATAAGCATAGTAAAATAAACTTACAGTAGGTCTTATATATAAAAATCAATGTTTTTATGTCTGCCTAACAGTACATTTTGACAACGTATGCTTGCACTTGAGCGAAGGTTACAGTACAATTAGCTTACAGTAAGTGGCGCGTGTATCGTACCATAGACAATCGGCAGCAAACGTCAAACAGACAGAAAAAGAAAACATAAACTTCAACAAACACGATTGAAACACAATCACTTTCTTTCTTTGAGTGGCATTGTAATGCTTCCCGGGAACCGGCTAGTTTAAAATAAAAAATAGTACACATTGAAAACAAATAGGCGTTAGCTAACCCTTTAATCCATCGAAAATGCATGTAATATTATTTATAGTTTTCTTATCGAGCCTCGATTCAATGTTACCCAAGGGGGTGATTTTGTAAAAGCTGTTATGGCCTCCGAAAACCGAAGTGGCCTGGTGTTGCCCCTCCCGTGTGCCGTAGTTGTTGGCTAATGGATTCCTCGTGTTATCATCCTTTTGCATTAGCGGGGTCGTTATTCCCTGTTTTCACACTGCCGCAGGCTAAACTTTTCCTAGTTTGCGAGGTCAAGTATAATGTAATACAGTTTTTAAAATATTTTTAGACTTGAAAAGCTTTATTTTTACGTTTCCAAAGCCTCTTGAAAACACTGATAAACTCGAAACTGTACCAGGAAAGTTTACATAGCTTATTTTTTTATGTCGCGTTTATCAGATGTGTCGTCTTTGAATTTAAACCTGGGCTGTGGAGTCGGAGTCGCGGAGTCGTGATATTTTGGCTGGAGTCGGAGTCGTGAAAAATGAGTGGCTTAATTTTTTTTTGAAAAATATATTTAATGATGTTTTTTTAAACAAAATAGCCAAACGTGTTATTTCTTGCTTGGCTGACTTAAGATGATCTGATGGTATACATAAATATAATTTAAAATGAAATTATTGAAAAATTTCTTCGGAGTCGTTAATTATTTTAAAGCTGGAGTCGGAGTTGTGTTTTTTTCACGCGACTCCACAGCCCTGATTTAAACAAAGCTCGAAATCGATGAAACGCTTCTGCCTACATTTTTACTCATCAATTTCCGACTGAATACATGAACAGGTTATTGAAAATAATTTTCGATTAAAGATGCATCATTACCAAATTGATAATAGTTCAAATGAATAGCGCATAAACATCGGCTGTAGATTTAAGTATTTTTGTATGCTTTAAAAACGTGATTATTAAATTATACAGAAATATCCTTTACAACAATGGTCATAATTTAAAATACAAATTATTATACCCACCAATACTCACTATGTATGATATAAGCGCATCTGCCAATTTCATGACACGTTCTCTTTAATATTCCATTTAAACATATGAAATTTAAATCGTTATAATTCCGTACATTTCCTCGCATCCCCCTACTAACAGCCCGGTTTCGCCTTTCGGCATCTTCAGGCATTCAAGTGTACGGATGAACTTGAAGCGACTCTTGGTAAATGTATCGTGTATGTATAATAATTTTATTTATTATCATTAAGTTTAAATTTATTGATGGCGTTCTGGATTAATTTTAACGGCTTAAATTTTATCAAGCAGTTTCAGTCGAAATTTTAAATTAGATTAAAAGCAAATTAATAAACTCATCACGTTTTTTTCCCAAAGATATATTTGAACGAGAACAGTACAGTTTTGCTTTAAAAACAAACGTTTGTTAAACATTTCAGTCCATTTATCTGCTGTATGCTATAGCCGCACCCTCTGTCCTGTGCTCCCTCGGGCTTGCACTGCTGACCTATTTCTCATATCTCTATAACACGCTCAATCTACATATGTTCACTTCAACCAGGCAGTCCTCTAAGGCATGTTCCATGACCTTGGTCTGAATTTCGATTCACATGTTTATCCTCATGTCTCTCAGTATTTTACTAAAATTTCTCTTACAACAGACAACTCAGCGAATGTCGCATTTATTTTTGAAGCTGCACGCGTCCTTGTTTGAAAACCATAAGCTCGAAATAGGTTTTCTATAGAACCATTTCATATAACAAATACACTCGGTATATTTTTATTTGTACCATTCCCAAACCACAAGACTGAGATCAATAAATAACACACGCATCACTTAACCCTTGCACGAAAACTTATCTTTAACTTTGTTTCGTAACTATCGACCCTAAGGTCAATGTTTCCACTTTTTCCGCTGCAACAGTCGTCACGCGATCCGATTCACGTTTCAGTGTATTTCTCCGGCACCGAGAAAGGGTTACTTATGTAAAGAAAATTATATCTAATATAGGCAAAGTATTTGCAAAGAAGCCATAAACATCATCATTTCGAATAATCCTTTCCGTGTTCAGAAGACTTGATAATAATATTACGTCGTGAAATTGTGACGCAAATGATAATGTCTTTGGTCTTGAATAAGCTATGCTTTGTAATTGAGTTATAAGCGCAATCGGCTTTTAAACGGTTAACACGTTTTGCTAAAAGCGAAGATTTTATCAACAGGTGACATAAGTTGCCATTTATCGGAATCTTTTTTTAATTAATGACTAAAATAAGTTTGTTTCCAAAAATGAAAAACGTGCTTAAGCATTTGTTTTATTATAATAAAAATAATTTTTACTTCTATGGCATGAATATTTTTCAATTTCCTATGACATTATTGAAATATTCTGACAATTCGACTCTTTACAATATTGTTTTTTTTAGCATGGCCTCTAAATTTTTAAATTAAAAATTAATAATTTAAGATTTAGACTGAAGGTGCTTGGTGGAACATTAATATTAAATTTGAATCGTTCAAATTACGCACATTCACACAAGTTTTTTCACTGACGACCCGGGTTTCGCATTTCGGCATCTTCAGGCGTTCAAGTGCACGGATGAACTTGAACTGACTTGGAGCTATAATTAATACGGATGAGATATTTTCGTAGTTCATGTCTTAAACGTATTCAGAGATGACAAACGGAGGTTTTATATACAGAATATAGATCAGTAGCATGACGTACATTATTGAATAGATTGGTATCGAAAACATTTTAAAAGTAAAGGTAGCTTAAATTTATTTAGTTAGTTTTAAAATACTGAATAGGAAAGCAAATATATATCACCGTTGTGCCACTATATATGTAGTTACAAATTCCCTGAATAATTATAATTAATCGATAAGTCAAAACGGGATAACCTTAAATATAGATCATACTACACGCATTCACTAATTTTTGTAAAGGTCAAAATAGTTTTTTTAGACCATACAATTTTCACAGCATTATTTGAAAACTGCAGTTTTGATTTGAATGTACAATGAAACTACGGAGTATTTAGAAAGATTTAATATAACGCAATTTAAATGCACATTATTCAACTCGCATGTGATTATCGCTTTCAGATGATTATCATATTCCGAAGAAGGTACCAAGAGCGTTATTCCACATCACTGTGTCCACATCAGAAATTCATTAGATCGGTGATTTGTCACGTCGATTGAGTGAAGCATTAACGGACCCATTCATACAACTTCTGAATAAGCTCTTGGCTATATCATTTGCGCTTAGCCTAGTGTAAATAACGCGAATCAGCAAGAGAACTGTCAGAAACGTAAAACGCTTAACTTTTAGTTATGCTTAAATGCTTTTAATGGCGTATACATAAATTCATGTGCTAAGAGTTATTATAAATTATTAACTCGTTAAGTATGCATTTTATGCGACACTCCTTTATTCACGATTTTCAGTTTAACTGTACAGTTTAAGGATAATACTTTGGTATTCGAAAACAATTACGTTTAGTAGACATTTTAAAACATGATCTTTTCTCGTGTGCTATTGCAACTATGGCTTCCTATCCCGAGATTCTGTCCAATTTTGTGATCCTGAAACCCTGGGATTTCGGGATTGAGAAAATTTTACAAATTTGCGCGAGGGCTAAAAAATTGAAATAGGGTAAAAATATCAAGGTATTTCAGTTCTACAGTTTTTTTAAAAATTAAAGGTTGATAGCTATTTCGGCTTACGCCATCGTCAGAACTATTATAACCTTACCGGATAGCGTAAGCCGAAATAGCTATCAACCTTTAATTTTTTAAAAAACTGTAGAACTGAAATACCTTGATATTTTTACCCTATTAAAATGGAGTTCTACCAAGTAAATGCCAAATCAATAAACTAAAAAATTGATACACAATTTTTTGGTGAATTTTCAAACCAGAAAGATCCAGAACCAAAAGGGTCCAGGGTTGGATGTCCTAATTGCAACGATACGTACATATATTAGAAGTACATATTTTCATACTATTAAGGTGTCGTCTATAATAAAAAATGATATATGTACTTACACCACTGTACAATTATTGTATTTGACGTTTGATACAGTCAGTGAATTCTCAATACCAATTGGGATATTTTAATCCGACGCTAAATCCGTAATGAAGTAAAATGCTGCAATAATTTAAAAATACATTCATCATTACTAAAATGACAAAAACATGTGATGCTGTCTATCCCTCACATTACTGTATATGAAAAAAGTGCAAGAAAAAAACAAATAAAGAGAGATCATAATAATTACATAATTCGAGTTTTCCTTAAATAAATACTTCTATTCGGAAACTATTATGAATTAAAACATCGGTATGTATCTAAGTTATTTGAAAAACGTAGTAAAAAACAGCTTTTACATATTTAATGATAACCATCAAGATAATTTTCGCTAAACGACATATTTTTCTTCTCATCTTATGTGAAACATCACTCTCCTTTTACGAAGTAACCTCATATGCCAAGGTATTTTACACGTGTGAATTCCAAGCAAACGAATGCTGCCATGTGTGGCAATTATATTTCCATCAAAAGATAATTTCCACCTTTTCCTTAGCGGTGATAACGTAACAAATTATTTCCGTTTTTTGACTTATCACAAAGTCGTTTCGAGAAGTACAGTAGTTTCGCTGAATTTTCTTTTGATACTACAACGCGATTGTTACATTTCTTTCCGATTTTTTAGATCTTTCCGTTCTGTTGGGAGTTATATAATATAATATAAAGCTGAATTTATTTTCATTTCTGCTCCTTTTCTGACGTAGGTACTTCAATCAAGTTATTCTTTAACAATGTGACCATCACACAGCGCCTCGAAATTATCTGTCTACCACTAATCTCCGACCTTATTCCAAGTCATTCTAACGTCCTTTAACTTTTCATAGGACGTTCAATTTTGATGCCATTAATCCAAAAACGGATTTAAGATACATAGATGCAGGCAGAGTTAAAATATGACAATACTTCAATAACAAAATGATAAGTAAGAAAGAAAACACTCTTTTTAAAATTTATTAGTATTTATAACCAATATGCAGTACAACCGAGAAACTTACCAATGGTATTTTATGACTCTACGTTTTGTAGGCTGCTCGGAACTGCATTTAGCCCCTTTTGAAATCATAATTGGCGAGCTTAGAGTTGGCAAAGCAAGCAAATTCGCTAAAGAAAATCATCAAATTTAAATTCAATAATTTGACACACTTTAATGCCGTGTAAGTTTTCTTCACTTTAAGCCTACCTGATCCTATTATATATTCATCATCATCATCCAGTTTTTATTTGTCTCACGCTCGCCTGGTTGTGCTATGAAGTTGAGTGAGACTTAAAGAAGGCTAGTTGTTAAGTTTATTTTTAGAAGTCGTTATTAAAGGAAAGTTTACAGGCATCCATGCGTTGGATACAATGTAATTATTTATTTAAAAAATTAAAAATTTAATCGCGAAACGGCATTCTAAGGAATTTCAATGAACTTGTGCGTTTCTAAAATAATAAATGTACTAAAAAAATGAGGTTATCGATTAAATTATTTTATTTTATAAGAAAAATATTAGTTTGTTGACTCATTTGGTAGTTTGATCTCTTAAAAAAATTTTCAAGTAAATATTTAATATATATAAAAATTAATGTTTGTTTGTTCGTACTTTGTGCGCTGCCACACCGCTCATCCGATTGCAATAAAACTTTGGCAAACTTTGTGCTTGCACTTTTATAGGCATAATAAAAGTAACTTACAGTAGGTCTTATATATATAAATGAATGCTCGTATGTCTGCCATACCGTTTATGCAACTTGCGCGAAGGTTATAGGCGTAGTACACTTAAATTACAGTAGATGGCGCGTGTGTCGTACCATAGATAATCGGCAGGAAACGTCAAACGTCAAACAGACAGAAAAAGAAAACATGCACGTCAATAAACACAATTAAAATACAAACAATTTCTTTCTTTGAGTGTCGTTGCAACGCTTGTCGGGAACCGGCTTGTATTATATAATAATATATCTATTTAGATATTAAATTCTGTAATTATATAAATGTCCATAAGTGAGTTTTACGAGCTTCAAAAATTTACGTGACGATTTGACTTTTATAAGCATTTTATTTAAATTTACGATACCGTCTGCAATTTAAAGCTAAACAAAATAATATTCAAAACGTCCGTGAAGTAAATATATAATAACTCCTACTGCATCTTGATTTGGTGATGACACGCGAACTTTATTTAAAATTTGAGAGGGAAGCAAAAGTTCAATTGCAAAAAATTCAGCACACCTAATCGGAATAATTTAAATATTAATAAAATGAATATAAAACTATAATAATTACTATTGCCGTAGCTGATTGATATTAGTTTATGAATTGAGTCCCCTGACCACGTAATATTATTTTAGTAAATAAAAATTCAATTGATAAATCTTTCTTATATATATTTTTGTAAATGTACCAAATAATTTTAAATAAGTTTAAATTCCAACAGAGAAGTTATCTTAGGTTAGTAAATTTCTTTAAATGAGCGGTCCACAATACACAATAATCTTACATTGCGCGCTAGTCTCGTGCGTTAATGTCTGGGTGACATAACATTACTTCATAATATGAAAACCATTATTTTATATGATCAATCTTGAAGCTAACTCAGATTTTTCAAAAAGAATCATAAGATGTTACATAATATGAACTGAGAATCTCCCTTCAGAATTTTACTTTAAGTTACTATTTATTAACCAATTACTTTTTGTCGTTTCAGGTATGCAGTGAAAAATCCAACCAATAGAGTCGCCGCTTTGTTACTTTTTTGTAAACAAGGTAAAATAAAACATCCACATGAAACTTTTGCCTGTATTATTTTGTATAAAAAGAATGCTCAGATCAGAACATATTACCTCGCTTAGAGATTATATCGGTAAAATATCAATCACAGCCTGGTATATAAGACATTGAATTGTTAATCACTTTTAAAGTGTGCACTATCAATACTAGGTGGAAAGATTTTTTGTACTAATTGTGTATTTATTTGGGTCAGAACCGGTTTCGCTCGCCACGAGGGTTGTCAACTGATAAAAAAAATATATTTACACAGTTATTTATTTTTGGAGAAGCATTTGTTTTTGAAATTGGGTAAAAAAAATCTTAATGAATATTAATCGCAAATTAAAATAAGTACTTTGTTAAGATGCGAAATATACTATTACGCCATGAAATAAATATACTGATCGCCGATTGGTTCTTTCTTACCATCCCGTAATATTATTTTAAAAATGTGAGCTTAGACAACGATAGCGATCTTTGGCAGTAGTGTCAATTTTAAAAGTAAATTTTAATACCCAAATATTTTTTGATATATGTTGTGATGTGCTTTTTTTGGCATAACTATCTCAAAAACATCGAAAATGGATATTATGAGTTTTGATGTGTAAAAAGAATTTATCGATAACGATACAAGATATGTACATAGGTTTAGTGACACTAAATGTGACTTTAATTAACCTCTGAAAATAGATGAAACTTATTTGCGATCGCATTAAAAATACCATCATTAGAGATAGGTCACTAACAATCAATTCAAATGTTTATCTAAAATAAGCTAATGGGGAATATTTATCGTACTAAACACATTTAATATAAAATCAACAGCGACTCTCGTGTAAAGCGGGTAATAGTTATTTTTCAAATCCAACGGCCATGATGTTTCTGAAAAAGATAAATGTGAAATTAATACAAAAAAGTGTTTTATTTTTTAATTTAATTGCTACACAACAGAACGACGTTTAGTTTGGATAATGGTTTGGTCTATGAAAATAGTTTTTTTTTAACCTAATGGTTTTGAATATTAGGTTTTAAACAGCTAAGCATCAAGATATAAATTCCATTAGTGCTAAAGTAACATAATATCAAAAATAACTCTGATTGAATAGGTTATTTGTGGTTTTTATTTTAATAAATATAAAGTAGAAAATATTCATATATTATTTTTTTTATTTAAAACAAAACAAAAAAGAGCCAGAGTGTATTTGAGCCATCATACGACCAGATCATTTCCTTTGCGTCCTTGATGATGACACGAATCGATATTTTCCTTGAGGCACGTGCATTGACATATCGCACACCCGCAACTAAACTGCCACACTAGGGCATCCAATCCCGGGATCCCGTTTAATTTTCTGATCCCGAAATCCCGGGATTGACATGGTCGCGATCCCGGGATTTCGGGATTGAGAAATTTGGAGTAAATCTCGAAAAGTGAGATGAAATTGGCAAATTGTCGATTCAAATTCCTCGGTGAGCTAAAAAAAAAAAAAAAACGAGGTTTTGTGAGAATTCGGGGAAAAAGTATACCAAATTGAGGATTTCAAATTCCTCGGTGAGCTAAAAAAAAAAAAAAACGAGGTTTCGTGAGAATACGGGGAAAAAGTATACCAAATCGGAGATTTCAAATTCCTCGGTAAATTTATCTCAATCCCGGGATCCCGGGATCCCGGGATTGAAAATTTATCAATCCCGAAATCCCGGGATTGGAAAAAGGCTCCGGGATTGGATACCCTAGCCACAACCCAAAAAACTTTAAACAAAAAACATTTACTTTGAAGTTTTTGACACGTTCAGATTTTGTACCGTGTCTTCGAACTATGTTTATGTGTAAAAATGATTTTACATTATAGTTATGTAAACTATGGTTATTTGAATTGCGGATAAACTGAAAAAGATTGAGCTGTGGCATCTTTGAAAAGCTATTATTAATATTACGTTCCACTTATAAAACGTTTTACCTTACCATTTTGTATAGTGCATATGACTATTTTGAGAACTGAACATTAAGCTGCATAAAGTACGAATGATACACTATCAAACGTGGTACTTAAAACTAGGGCTGTAGAGTCAGGTTAAAAAAAGACGACTCCGACTCCAAATTGATGTTTTCAAATATTTCCGTTTAAATAACATATATTTGTACCATCAAATCATTCTGTGTAGTTACAAATAATCCTATTAAATTTCAACAATCAATATGATGGGTAGACTAAAAAAAATTCAATATCTTTTAAAAATATTTTTCTCCTGTTTTTCCGACTCTGACTCCGACGAATATGTATTGTTTATTTGTTTTAAATATTTACTGCGTTCAGTCACGCGTTGGACCTTGCAAAATTTGCATATATTTTGAATTCCCGATACATTTCCAAACAGTGATAATTTTACGGTTTAAAAATTTAAAAAAGTAAAGAAAAACACTGGTTTTGCGGTCCCCATTGGTTGTAATCATTAATTTTACACTATTTTTCAACATCAACATTTGCAATATCATATTGTTTCGTGAAATATAACCACCCCTGCATATGCAAAGGGTGCATTGATCGAATGCCACATTGACCGTCCGCCACTGATTACAAGCATTTGTATTTAGATTGCTGTCACAAGTTAGATTACAAGTTGAGCTTGCAAAACGTTGGCCGGACTGTTGCACGCCGAGATCGATGAATGAACATGTTTCATGAACAATATAAAAATAAATGACTCTCCCGTTCCAATCTACCTACATACGTTTTAAAGTGATCTATTTTTGTTCAGCACACTTCGTTTTCTTCTGCCCAGCACTGTCTTTTACCGTCGATTCCGATATGCTTAATCGTGACTGTCAAACAACATGCTCACTGCATGTATTACTTCATAGATTAACGACATATATATTAGTATTATATCGCTCGACATATCGTTACTTGTTGAGTGACATACCAATGGCTTAGTTCCATAGAATGTTATGATTAGAAATTGGTTGTTTTGAGATATGGGTGACCAAAGTTTTGACGCATATTATCTGAATTGTAAAAAAGTGATCATTATTATTTGTCGCATCTTTTTAGTGAATCAGTAGAAGTGATATACAGTTGAACTCGGTTATTACGATCTTAGAGATAGCGAGATCTCGGATGTAATGAGGAAATATACGTTGACATTTTGGTTTATGGTTTTCTCCATACATTTATTCACTTTTATTACGAGCTATTTCTCTAACGAAAAAATATCGTCAAAATTTTTCTTAAAACTGTTACTGTATCGATCGTTTAAAAACAACATTTTAGACTCAATAAAATCCGACCTGACAGTTAGTTAACTAGACCGATGCCAATGAAAAAAATACAACAAGCATCAATTTTAAATTTTATAAGATGAGTGGATTGACAGAAAAATGTAATGTGTACATATGTGACGGGTTTGTAAATAAATTATAATTGTGGATTTTTATATTATGTGATCGCTCCAGATACTTCATGTCTTCATGTGATGGGTATGTTTGTAAGCATTTAAAAATAAATATTCTCTGATATAACGAGTAATGATTATAACTACGAAATTCAGACGGTCCCATCTTTCTCGTTATAATCAAGTTCGACTGTATTTTAATTTAATTCAAATTCATTGATTCGTTTACAAAACCGTAAAAAATGGTATTTATACGAAATTGAGAGTGGATTGTTAATATTTCATTATTTTAATATGAAAACATACGCCTTCTAAAAGAAAACTAGTATTTTTTTGTTGTTGTACGTTTTTGGAGATATGGAAGAGAGGTATTCAAATATAATGAGTAATATAACTCAAAAGAATAAATTTTTGACTTACCGTTCTATGGAACTAGGCCATCGATATATACGCGCTATTCATTCAACATATAAATTGAAGACATAAAAACAACAATTGTCTCTTTTCCAATTTTCTTTTTAAAACATTTCTCGTTTATACGGTTCCATATATCTGTGGAAAGTTTTTTTTTAAATTAAAAGACCCGCAAGTAAGCTATCAAAAATATGCCGTTTTTATATAAAAAAACAAAGTGTTCAGTAGTTTCCCTTTATCACCAGGCAGCGTTAGTGTATATTATATACGTCATAGAATAATCGCATTTTCCAAATTTTGTTTTTTTCAACTTTTTTGTTTTTACTTTTATGTATGCTATCAGATCATCTTTAGTCAGGCTAGTATGCAGTGGCAACATGATTGACTCTTGTGGTTTGAATACACATCATGAAATAATTTCTAAAAAATGGGTCGGAGTGTCAAGATTTTTTGGACTGTGACTCCAGAAAAAACTCCCGATTCCGACTCCACAGCTCTGCTAAAAACAAAAACTTTCGTCTTATTTTCTCACCAATAAAATAAATAATAAAAGTTTTACATTCATTTCGTATGCTCTATAAGGCTTTCTGAAACAAAGGTTCACTTACTGAGTAACAATGAGTTTTCGTAAAAAATCTCTTTTCTACCCGACTATCGTCATAAAAAAGCCATTTCCTTCCCCATTAGCGCGAAAATGGATAAAGAATGATAACAATGATTATTTTATATAACTAATTGCCTTGTCTTAATGAAAAAATAAAAGTGTTTTATATTCTTTACCATCAAATTGTTTGGTATTTAAATTTATTCTTTATTCAAGAAGTTTAACCCAAATCTGATTTATATATTTGGAATTACTCTGGCACAACCCCTTTATTTATTTTTTTATTATTTAACAAAGCTTTGATCTAACAGATTCCACAAAACAAAAAAAGCCGCGAAACTTTTTTTCTTGTTTAATTAATTGAAATTTCTTTAACCATTGAAATCATTTTTATTTAATAGGCACACAAAAATAAAGCACCAAATTTAAATTGTATTTCTATTTAAATCTTAATAATAGAAATTTTATTCACAAACAAAATATTTTAACAACACGAATCAGCTTAATACGTGTGTAAATTAAATTGTATAAATATTTTTTTCATCCTATCTTTTAAACCTCGTATCTGTTGCGCCAGTTAAGTATCAAATGGTTCGATGATTATATGTTATAATAATATAAGCCATGTAGTGTTGAGTGTATAGTTTTTTTTCATTATTTTACATCATTCAAATCGGGTGTGTTGTCAATTGGTCAACGTTATCCCCTGCAGATCTTTGCCCAACAATTTGAATTCTCATATTCACGCTTTTATAAATTATTTTTTCAATTGAATTATGGATTAACGACCAAATTCGTGGAAAAACGAATCGTATATGATTATTGCTATTGATTATAGTTTTTCTCTCCTAGTCTTCGTATCTTTCTATTATTACTAGTTTAAACTATGTTAAATAAAACCAAAAATAATCTATTCTTTATCAAGAGTCCATATGCCCCTCATTGAAAACGGACTCGGTTGGAAACAATTGTATACTTTGTTTTTACACTTTCCCATTCTGATTTTACTTTTCAAACAATTATTTTCGATTACATATTGCGAATTAAAATGTAAGGAATTTCGTTTTGTGTCATGAATTATTCATTAAAAATATCATTGCTGGGTCGGCGTAAAGAATTTATGAATTCATATTATTTTTTCCACGAAACTTACAATGTGTTTTTGTTAATTTTTCTTAATCTTAATTAAGCGTGTGTTAGTTATAATATGTCTTATATAATTTTTCATATTTGGGTCAAAACTCTTTTGCTGTAGATTACGGGCCGATTTTGCATATTAATGCTGAATTTAGGCAATATTTCATTACACAAGCTGGCATAACTATGCATTTTCTTTGCATGTATCATAAAACATAACACAACAAAACTATGTTGATGTATTGCATGCGAAAACACAATTGCTTAGATCTTGTACAGAGAAAATAATAAAGATTTGTATAAATGTTGGTCGGTAAAATAAATACGTTGTCAGTTTTAATAATTCGAAATGGTCGGTATGAAGCATGAATGTTTAGTATGTTTGTGGATACTTAATTAATTTGTCAGTAATTCACAGAAAGCATAACCAACACCTAAACATTATGGTTTTTAATTATATTTATATTTCCGCTACTACAATCATAAGTGAATATAAACACCTTATGAAACCTATTAATAAAATTAATTTTACTTTAGCCTGTTAGAGTCAGTCAGTCTTTTCATTTCTTGTGGAGTAAGAATATAAAAAATTGAATTGAATTTGGTTATTTGTTACTTAAGAAAAAAATATGAGTTATAAATCTATGAGAATAATAATGCATACAAATGAAACCTCGAGATGGTTAGAAATCGGCTACGGTTTTCAGCAGCGGAAAATGAATTACCACAATGAAGGTGCAGTCATATATATTTTTGACATAAGAGGTATTTCAAGTAAAATTATTAAATAACACACATCTCTTTTCATTGCTTGATTGAATTGGTATTAACTTGGTAGAACTCCATTGCAATTAGGTAACAAATATCAACGTATTTAGTTCAATTTTTTTTATAATGAGTTGATAGCTATTTCGGCGTGCTCCATCGTCAGAACTATGAATAAACTTACATATACTCAGCTATATATACTGTCCTAAACTAAAACCCCTAATATAACTAATAATAAATAGCAGCTTAATTTCAACTAATTTACCTTGAATAACCTCATACTAGTTATCGTTCTTAGAAACTCTTAAGTCATGTTTAATAAGTGTTAAAATTGTAATTTAAATAAGGATGCTAGAGCAAAAAAAATATGCATTGTGTACCTCTAAATCTGAAAAAAAATAGCCCGCGGCCCTCCTCAATACAAAACATGTTCTGTGGCGGCCCCCGGAGAAATTCCACGGTCCCCCAAAGAGCCACGGCCCTCAATCTGGGAAGCACTGTCTTATAGGACAATATATATATAGCTGTGTAAATGTAAGTTTATTCATAGCTCTGACGATGGCGCACGCTGAAATAGTTATCAACTCATTATATAAAAAAATGTAGAACTAATTACGTTGATTTTTTTACCTAATCTTTTCACTGCCTTTGCGATCTAAAGCTCTTTTTACAATTCCAAATTTAATACTGAGCATGCATACGGCTCAGTAATTATATGCAATGATGAAAGTGTACTACTTTTCTGACGGGTGAAGTGTAAATCACCTGTCAATTGACACTTTTCTACGGTTTCCTTTTTTGTTTTGAATTTGTCATTCCGCAAAGTTTGTATATCCCAACCTGCTATCTACTCATTAAGCTTTTTCGTTTGTATATTCTGGCTTTTCCAAACTTTTTCATAGTATTCACACTTCGAAAGTTTCGTGGCAAATAATTCGCGGACGGCGCCCGCGTGGAATTTCATTTGGCAGGTAATAAATCCGATTTGCACTTTTCGCGCAGCGCACGCGAGCCAGGCGAAAGCTGGTACATTTTGTTTCGATGTTACCATGTAGCCAGTACTTAGTACATAAAGTGCTTTATGGTGTTATTTACGATCCACGAAACCCGACACAATCCGATCGTAATTTAACCCGCTTGCCACGTACACATACTGCCGATCTTACATAATATGTTATTAGCTATGATATTAATTCATAGACGTCAGTTAATTTTAACGATCTTAAATTTTTCTTAAGGTCCAATGATTAACCCGTATGTATATATCGACTGTGAAAAGGAAAAAGGACGTAACGCACACTTAACAAATTTTACAGGAGGCACAAAAAACGTGTTATGATGATTTTGCACCATAGGCAAATTATGAAATATACACAATCTTCGAGTGAATGGAGATTTATAAACTGGTATTAAGATGACTTTATCTAATATTATTTTAATATTTTTTTCAAAAAAACCTATTTTTAAGTCTTTTTTCATGATCGCAATTTTCACAGCTTCTTATTTTTTCAAACTTAAAAGCTAAATTAAGATACTTATTCTGCGTTTTCAGCTCAAGTCCTTGTGACAGAACGTGCATCAAGTTGTATACATTATAATTATCGAAAAAAAGCTGCTTTGAAAAGCTGTGGGTTACGTTATTTTTCCTTTCCATAGTCGATATAATCAAGTCCGGTCCCAATATAGAGTATACATACTCCTATTAGAATTCATTTTGACATGTGTTTTTCTATAAGAACTGGTCGTTACTCAACTTCTGTTTTTCGAAGAGAATATGAATATAAGGATGCTGCCACAGTATAAGTAGTTGTCAGCTAACCGCTGTCGCTAGGCTCCATTTTTAGGTGAGATTTTAGACACCATTATCTTCGAAAAACAAACATAAATCAATTGAAACATCCGTCCGTTCCGGGGTTCTGACTCGTTAACTCTGTAACCAATGAAATCACGTTTTTCACTAACTAAATCGGGATTTTTTAAACGTACCTATAAAAAAACCTATTCTCAAAATTTACAAATCACATGTTTATTGCTTTTGAAAAGTGACAAAGAATATTAATATTCTTAAAACAAACTGCATGAAAGTCTTTATAAATATAAAAATGGATGCCGCATGAGCACAGCCACGTCATGTGGAATTCTTCATGATTACACAGGCAGTCGTCAGGAAAATAAGCCTTGACGTTTTTAAAAAAATTATCATTTGTCCTTGTTTAAGCCGAAAAAATATATGGTCTTGTCGGAAGTTATGTTTTTTACCTCAAGCCCAGGATATAAAGAACTTAATAACATTCAAAATTTGAGTGTTTACAATAAAAACTTTACATAACAAACTGCATGTGTTACTTACTATTTGCGTGTCGTTTTTATAGGCTTAAATCACAGCAAATAATGTGTCTTATGAAATTAGATATAATCCCACAATATTAAATTTGTTATTGCAACTGATTTCGCATACTATATTACAATGTTTTGATAAATAAATGGCATTTAATCATTAACGATCGAAATTGATGCGAATAGAAAAGTTATCGCTCAAGATCATTTTTAGACTTTTTTGAACGGTTTTGAAAAAAAAAATCTGGTTTTAATGAGGCTTTCAAAGAAACCACTCGGGTACCACTTTAACAAGTGCTATCATAATTCATAATATGTACTAATTTGTTTGTGTTTTTGAAATAATATAAAGCAAAACGTAAGTATGTTTGTCGTTTCTTTGTTACCGAAAATCTTTCGAACTTTATTACAAAATTTGCATCATCTTATAATTTAGAACTTCGACTGAAGGTGCTTGATGGAAATTTAATATCAAATTTGAATTATTTTGATTTTGTACACGTACCGAAAGGCGAAACCCGGGTCGTTATCGACAAAATTTATGAAAGTGTACAAAATCAAAATCATCTTATAATACTAGACTTATTAAGATGGATATGACTATTTTCATGTTGCACCTTCTTCACGCATTAAATTAACGTAAATTACGTCAGAATCAAATTTACGTGCAAGCCCTGGTAGTAAAGTTATATCGCACATAAAAGCTTCCACGACATATTTAATCAAAATACGTTCTACAGTAAAACAAAGGGAGACATAGTCTGTTATACCATTTCCCTAGGGACCAGAAAGCAATTTAATATAGCAAGCCCACGTACAACATATAAATCTGCTATAACAATATATTTCTAGCCAAACAATTTATATTGCGGCATAGTTCAATTTTATATCACGAGAACTTACAAAGCAACATTTGTTGTAAAAAATTTAACATATTTTATCACATTTAGTGCGTCACCATGTCCGCTTTCAATGCGGATTATATGGGCTTCTATTAGTGTATCTCAAAAGCAGGTGTTTGATAAAAACTTTTTGTTATTCAGTCCCTCAATTTGCTTTTTTTGGAGGGGGTAAAGCATATATGGGCAACCACCGGCCCACCGAGCTATATTGTCCAGCCCTGATTCATCTCGTCGAAGTATTAGAGAAAGAAGTAAATAGTTCCAGGGAGGGATTAAATAATAGAGATGACACGGGCGCTTGCAGTGGCTCCACTTTACTAGTTCATGATCACCACCATATACGAAATAGCAACGTGTTTTATTTAATTTAATATTACTTTATTATGTTTGATAATTTCGTCTGGCCTTTGACTCGGAGACAGAATGATAATTTGGCCCCAGACCTAGGAAAGGTTGCCCATGCCTGGGGTAAAGATATAAGTATAGGAGTTTATCACGAGGTTAATAAAAACTTATCACTATATGCCATTTTTTTAGTACAGATGTGCTAGAAGGATGTGGACGTCGCGGACATCCGTACAAAACATTGAACAAAAACTCATCAATAGTACCCGCGTACAGGGAGGTTGCAATACCGGTATTAACGACACTTGGATACTAGTTTCACTGTGTATTTACAATACCAAAATACTGGTTTTGAAATTGTTGAAATACCGATACTCAATTAATTAAAATTGACCAAAATAAAATTCTGAGTGTACAAAAATAAAAATTAATTGAAATATAAATTTTGTTAAGAGATGATAATCATGGTTATGCTTGTCATGAGCGAAACTGGTTCTAATATTATTAAATATAAGTAGAATTAGTACAAATGAGTATTTAATTTTTTTAATATACTACCTATATTGACTAATATTACCTAAAAGTGATCAATATTGACATATTTTAGAATTGATGAGCCTTTCAATTATTTATAACTGGCGAGTACCCGGCATGCGTTGCAATGCCGCTCAAAGAAAGGAAGTGCTCGTGTTTTAATTGTGTTTATTAAAGAGCTTTTGGATACACAATATAATATTGCATATAATTGCATAGGAGTGATAAAAAAAACTCACTGATTCCCCAGAACACCGATAATTGCTTTGACATAAAACTAGTTCCATTGTTAACGTATTGGTAGCCTACCGCTGGCTCTACGAATTCATAAACTTTCACGGGCGTCCGCACAACAACTCACTAAAGTTTTATCGCAATCGAATTAACGGTATAGGAACGCATGCGGGACAAACAAACATTCCTTTTTATTAATATAGATTATTTTAATGAACCGTAATTTATAAGAGCAAACGTTTATGAAGATATACCACTTTGTTTTACTCACCCAATATTACGATCACGATTGGCTGTATATTTGTAATACTGGTATTAATATATTCAATGACGATGAAGATTTTGAACACTCGGGTACAGACGTATATAATAAAAAAATAATATCGACTTTGGAAAGAAAAAAGGACGTAACCCACACATAAAAAAATTTACAGGATACACAAAAACGTTTTTTTGATGATTTTGGACCAAAGGAAAATTATGCAATATACACAATCTTCTAGTTCATGAAGACTGATAAACTGGTTTTGAAATGACTTTATCTGTAATTATTTTTTTTTCAGTCTTTTTTCTTGATCACAATTTTCACAGCCCTTCTTTTTTAAACTTAAAAGCTAAATTCAGATACTAATTTGTCATTTTCAGCTTATATCCTTTTGATAGAATGTGTATTAAGTTGTATAGATTGTGATTATCGAAAATAAGCTGTTTTGAAAAAACTATGGGTTACGTCATTTTTCCTTTCCACAGTCGATATGTATTCAATAAATGTGAAAGAAACCACAAATTTTCAATAAAAAAAAATGTGTTTAATGTAAGTTTCTGTATAAATTTAATATTTATAAGTAAGTACACACGTATTTTTATAACAAAAAAGACCTTGTTGCATGTATTCTAGTAACTATAGTAATCAACAATGTGTATAGGTGAAATAAGTATCAATATTCTTGTAAAAAAATACGATACGATAAAAAAGTAATCGATGATAGACATTCATGGCTATAAAAATTTATGCAAATAGTAATAGTTCCCATATAATGAAAACGTAGATCAATAAAATACTGGTCAAAGTGACGTAGAGTCAACAGCTTATGGCTACGATGGGTCTACGGTGAGTCTACGATATTTACACGTGTAGGTCATTTCGGCGAAAATGGTCTGCGATAAAACTGTCCGGAAATGAAGTCGGTATAAAAAATAATGTTGCCGATGTTGTCATTATTTTTCCATTGCGGTAAATTGGAATTATAAATGTTTATTTTTGTTGAGACATAATATTATGTTAGAATAGGTCGGGTACGTCCAAATCTGAGCAAAAAATACATGTGATACAAAAATAAAATTAACATAAAATGCGTCTTATATTCATACTGGTTGATGAATATAATTAAGACTGCAAACACTATTAGTATAGTCTTAATTTCAGGTGTAGTTTTTTTGACAATATATAATTTGCAGTTGATATTTTTACTTGTAACTAGCCGGTTCCCGGCAAGCGTTTCAATGCCACTCAAAGAAAGAAAGTGTTTATTGAAGTGAATGTTTTCTTTTACTGTCTGTTTGACGTTTGCTGCCGATTGTCTGTGGTACGACACACGTGCCACGTAAGGCATCCAATCACGTTAAATTTTCTGATCTCGAAATTCCGGGATTGACATGGTCGCGATCCCGGGATTTCGGGATTGAGAAATTTTGAGCAAATCCCGAAAATTGAGACGAAATTGGCAAATTGTGGATTTCAAATTCCTCGGTGAACTAATCTCGAAAATTTATCGATCCCGAAATCCCGAGATTGAAAAAAGGCTCCGGGATTGGATACCCTAGTGCCACCTACTGTAATTTCATTGTACTACGCCTATAACCTTCGCGCAAGTTGCATAAACGGTATGGCATACATACAAACATTGATTTTTATATATAAGACCTACTTTAAGTTAATTTTAATATGCCTATAAACTTTGCGCAAGTGCAAGCAAAAATTTTGTAAAACATTTTTTTTACAATCGGATCAGCGGCTTGGTAGTCCATAGAGTACGAACAAACAAACATTCATTTTTAAATATTTGATTATCACCGGTTTGAACTAGCAAGAGATCATTATCGAACCTTGAAGAAGAAGATCATAATTATTTTGTAAACATTTGAAAGTTCTACTTTTCAGGAACAGTAATTGGTATTCAATATTTAAACATTATATTATTCTAATGATTATTCATGAATTTCATTATAAATAATGTATATTTTTCATACTTTTGGTGAAACATATTATTTGTTTGCACAAACTTGTTCACGGCACGTGCCTTTATGAAGTATTATAATAGTATTCAACCAAAAAAAATAGATTTTATGAATATATAATTTGACGCCGAATTTAAGTTTTTTGATGATTCAGTGACTATATTTTTTATTAATACTGTGGACAAATAATATTCGAATATCAAAAAGGACCTGTATTAAGAATTCTAATCTTTTCGTCGAATATTCAATTGAAATTTCTAGTAGGTAATTAGGATCATGTTCCGTTATAGCGGACCCGATAAAGAGAATACTATAACACTACTGCAGCTTTGATCGAGTAAAATTATATTGCCATCCTAATTAGTTATATTAGCAGCTTTCAGTTTATAAGGTAAGAAACAAAAACAAATTTAATGCAGTCGAATAAGATTTTTCATTTCGAAATTGTTTTTACGATGTCATTGATTGTCATACGTTTTTATGATGAAACAAAAAATACAAACAACCTGGCTTATTTTACGTGGCCAATCTATTAATATCCATTCAAACAGAGCCGTTTAAAGGGACGTAAATTATTTTATTATTCAGCGACATTGTTGCATTGATATAATTAAATAACAAAATCGTTATCATTATTTTTAACATGTTCGCTCCCAATGTACAGTATATGGAGCTTATCTCAAAAATCAGTTATCTACAATAACTGATTGTTACACAGTTGCTCAACCTCTTTACTTCGTAGAAAGTAGGGGATAGAAATATAATAAATATATATATTTTTTAAACAATGTCCGCTCTCAATGTGGAGCATATGGACTCCTAATGGAGTTTATCTCAACAAAAGTGTTTCTACGTGAACTGCTTGTTACTCAGTTGCTCAACCTCTTTTTCCAAAGAGAGTAGGGATAGAAGGATAGAGCTAGGACAGGACTAGTGGTAAGCTAATCGCTTTCGATACGCCCCATTCATAGGATAGGATGAGTGGGAGGGGGGAATTCAAGCATACATCCATGCCTTCGAACAGAAATTCATAAATATATTGAAAAATCAATTTATAACTGTCCGTATCGGGATTTGAACTCGTGCCTTCCTTAACCAAAGCCAACAACGTACATAAAACGAAAATAAAAAAAACCAGTAGTACGATAATCATTGTTTTTTTTAAATGATTTGATGGGTGAGAAAGTCTTTCAAACATAACAGACATCCATGCCTTCAAACAGAAATCTATAAATCGATTGATTTTTTTTTATAAAAACTGTCCGTTTTAAAACTGTGATTTGAGCCCGTGAGTACAGTATTTTTGCTAACGACTTTGACCACTGGACTACAATTTTTTTTGATAAAATACCTAGTTAGAGTTAAAAAAACAAACATTTAATTATCCAAGCGAATTCCGCCTACTTTAATTTTTATGTCTTATGTTGTAATTACATAACTAATGAATTTTTATATTGCTTTAGCTTTACCTTAGTAGTTTTGATTTCTAAATATATTGATTTCTATTACTTCACTCCGTCTTATTGAGTGTGAGTAGAATATTACTTATTTTTTAATACTTTGTAATACTCTTAAAAAAGAATTAATTGATGTTGGAAATTTCCTCGGAATTATTTGTCAAGTAAATTAATTTTGATTGAAAATGGGAAAACTTAAGAAATCTTCACAATATTAAACAGTTATTTTTATGTATCATTAAATTTGTACATATATAAATGTTTTCTTCAAATACTAGGAACATATTTATATTGTATGTCATTCTAGTCGTAGAGTTCGGCTCTGTATTTATGTAAGTATACAGAGTTAAATTCGATATTGTTTTATTTCCGTCCTTCACTTCCTTATTTGATCGTTTCGGCTGAGTAAGTTCAATAAAAATTGATTTTCGTCGTAGTTTTGTACTTCCTGTATCCATTTTTACTAGTGTTATAAAATCCAAAAAAAAGGATTTTGGCAAATTGGGAACGGATAAAAAAATGCCTTGCTCGAAAGCCAATTTTTTTTGTATATTTTTTTTTGCCAATCGCAAAGTAGAGCATGTAAAATACGGTTAATGTAAATCCGTCATTATTTACTTCAGAAATGGTTTACAGGATTGTGTGCATTGTCAACCGCACGAGTAGGCTAGGAAGGTCGCTAAACATTGCAAAAATCATTTGAATAAAATCAAATTTTCATTTTTAAAAACTAATCAATTTCGATTATCGTAACAAGATTATAAAATAGTTTTGATAATAATTGCCAAATGGCAAATATTTAAAAAAAGAGCGTATAAAACGGGTAAAGATCTTTGAATCAACTTGAGTAGAATAAACATTAATAACACCCATTTTCAAGATTTAATTTTTTTAATTTAATTTTAAAAAACTTAATTGATTGACTTTGCCGAAACATGAAACAAAAACGAAATCATTCCTAGGTAATAACCTTTCCTCACTAAATCACAGAAGTTAACAACAACTGTCAAGACGACAATGCGCCAGAAATCATCTTACAAATTTTTGACCTCTTTAGAATTGAATCAAAATTTTTCTGATGCCCTTAGCTTCAAACGTCTCTTTCCTTGTGTTAATGTTTAAAAAAAAAATATATATTTCAATAATTTCTCTTATAAAAGTTGTTCCAAAGATCATTAATTTTGAGATTATATCATTCTTAGTTTGTGAAAAATTATTAGATTCTGTCATAACAGTATCTTTTAGAAAGCCTTGAAAGTCAGTTAAGTCAAGTCAAATTTAACCCACGTTTTAAGGCAAATTTCGTGTTTATCGATTCATCACCAACAACAGTATTTGTTATAAGTTTATTTTATTGATTTCTAAATTTTAAGTCGTTAATTTAGTGAATCTTTAGTAGGATAGCTCTGAACTTAAATGCATCAACCTATAATCGGCAAAAGAACGTAAACGACACAATTAGGTAAATTGCGTTTTAAGCCAATAATTGTTCCATATCGCATGAAGCGTCAGTGACAACAAATTTAGAGCGTTATCTTATTCGCCTGAATTTCCAGGGCCTGTGAATTTTAGTGTTTTGACTTGTTATCGTTTTGTTCCACGTATACCCCGGTTGAGAAACGCTGATCTAGATAACTAAAAATAGTCAAATTTCATTTTAATATCAGAGTAGGCATTGACTAGGGTATCCAATCCCGGAGCCTTTTTCCAATCCCGGGATTTCGGGATTGATTAATTTTCAATCCCGGGAACCCGGGATCCCTTGATTGGGATTAGCTCACCGACGAATTCGAATTAACAATTTGCCAATTTCGTGTCAATTTTCGGAATTTCCTCAAAATTTCTCAGTCCCTAAATCCCGAGATCGCGACCATGTCAATCCCGGGATTTCGGGATCAGAAAATTGAACGGTATCCCAGATCCCGGGATTGGATGCCCTAGCATTCATTGACCATATTTAGGCAGAATCTACTTTAAAAAAAATTATAAATTGTGCATTTCGATTTTCTGCTTATTACAGTCGACATGTGTAAAAAAATAAACAGATGGTTTTTAGTCTGTTTTCTTTTTCACTCTTGCAATACAATTTTGCTTAAAGCTTCATAAGGTTAAATAAAAAAAAATATGTTTAAAAAAAAAATTTATCAGTAAATTTATCTCAAAAAAAAATCCTTTTCTCAAAGTATGTATAATTTAAAAACTATATCTTAGCACCGAAAATCTACAGTAAACACAGAAAAAGCAAAGCAAAGATAAATTTCTTTAATCAAGAGCGTTAGGAGTGCACTTTGTCTTTTTGCTATCGTGCTGCCCGTGTTAATAAAAAAAGGTTTAACGACCCCATTTCCCTTTCTCTGTGCAGGGAATTAATAATACTCATTAGAAATTCAAAGACACCGGTGCATGCGATATTTTCATTGGTGGTTAGTACACTAAGTGTTTTATTTGTACAATCCGCGAGTTAATTACTCTGTCTTTAACCCTCTAACACGCTACAGAAATCATTTGAGCTGAAAAAATATTACGATAAACCGTACGAGATATATATTTCACATCAAATTTTCACGTCAGTATTTTTTATCAAGCGGATCAATCAAAAATGCTGATAATTAAATAAGAATCGTTGGTTTAGAGCAGTGCATCTTATCGGAAGCGTAGAAAAGATTAAACAAACTTTTATATGAAAAAAATTGTGTCCAAAACCTTATATAATTTGTTATATTTATACTAGCGAGTACCGGGCATGCGTTGCAATGCCACTCAAAGAAAGAAAGTGTACCTGTTTTATTGTGTTTATTGAAGTGCTTTTGGATACACAATATAGTATCGCTTGTAATTGCTTATGATTGATAAAAAAACTCACTGCTTCCCCAGAACAACGAGAATTGATTTGTTATAAAAAGAGTCCCATTGTTAACGTATTGGCCGCCTACCGCAGTCTATAATAATTCAGAAACCTTTGCGGGCGTCTGCACAACGACTCACCAAAGTTTTATCGCAATCGGATGAACGGTATAGGAACGCATAAAAACTTGGGATGACTTTTTAATTATATGATGTATTTGGTAATTTATTTTCAATGCCAATTGTTGTTTATAACTTTTCATTTTTGTATAAATAGCATTGTTAAATTATATTTCTTATCAGTTGACAATGCTCGCGATGAGCGAAACCGGTCCTGACATATTAAATAAAGTGGAATGAAGTACAAAGGAATATTGTGTTTTTAATAATATAATGCCTTTCCACCAAGTATTGACAGTGAACAACCTAAAAGTGAAAGCAATAGACATTAATATCACAACTTATCTCCCGAAAAAAAACCTTGGTGTAATGGAAGGTAAAGCTTCAATCATCATGTGATCATTGAATTTAGATTGCTTTCAATCTGTATGCCAAGATTTTTTACTGATATATCAGTTTACTAATCTTTAACTGACACTGATAACACCGATAATCTTTTACTGGTACGTTCCCCGACTTGATAGATGCAAATCATCTGCAACATTTTACAATTTCTTTGTGCTAAACTTTTTACTTCCCCGGATTGGAAAAATCTGTCTTTTGCCATCTATAAAAACCTTTGAGAGCCTGAGTAAGTATTGCAGATTTTTAGAGGGTTAGACAGGGGTTGGTAATGCAATTCTCAGGCGAAAACATTGCACCGGAATCCAACAACTAAGCTATTTTTGTTTTCACTCTTACAAGTACATATTTGTGGAAATTTTCTCGGAAAGCGTCGATAAACCGCCATTATTATTTGTTTCAACATGGCGTGGAATATTTCCAGCCTAATATCTTTCGCCTTGGCCATTGTTTGATATGAATTCGTTATTAAGTATCATCCATTACTGTGTTATACGACAAGTTCGTTTGTAAAATTCTTTTGTTATTATTACGCTGGAAAAATTTACGTCACGTGAATAAAAAATGTGGATTTTTGTTTTAGAATCTATGTTCGGACAATTTTATCGATTGATTTTTAAATCCAATGATGAATTTATTATTAAAGATATGATTTTTGTGATGTTTACCCTTCTCATCATCCAATCTTAAAAACGGAGAATTAGCATGAATTGTCGAATTACAATTCTCCCAGAAAACATCTTTTATTTTCGTTTTATGGTCAAAGTGAACGGAAAATAATTGCTTAGATAAAATTAAGTCAAATTTTAAATTTACTACATTATTTATATCTGTTAGAGAACTTATTTCCTGTTTATTTTACGGATATAATGACTTCTAGAATTCCTAGAGTTTTATTGCTATGCAAGAAATGTGAGTATTAAGTACAAAAGAGTAAAACAATCGATCATCTTTTTTTTAAATCGTTCTGTATTTACAGTTCATTTATCGATTCTTATAATCTATTTGTGAAATCTTAATGCACATATTTGCATACTAATAGTGTATGGCGGAATCCCTGAATATTTTAACAACTCTTTATTGATTTTATAAAAGTATGCATTAAACCTCTGTTTAGAAATGCCTTGTATTGTAGACCGAATTTAGGCAACAAAATCGCCATTTGATCTACAAGCTATGATTACGAAAATATGTATCAATTACTCTTGACAATAAAATGGAGAATTATCTCGGCTTCACACCATCGATATGACTATTAATTATATTAAGACATTAAAGTCGGACTAGCGACTATTAATTATATAGTAGAAGCTCGGTTATCCAGACTAATCTGGATAGTAAAAAATCCGGATAATCTAGTAAGTTTAGTACCCAATTTGTTTTTATTAAAAAAATATATTATTGATCTTTACCTAAAGAAAACTGTTCTTTTTAAAACTGCCAAATCGCGGATACTTTTAAGACACTTAAGTTAGTTGTCTTGAGTTATACTATTCTTGACTATCAGACCCCTCCGCGGCGAGACCTTAACAAAAAAACTTCAGAATGTGAAGGACCAATATTTACCTTCCTCAAAAACATCTACATACTTCGTGTCCTTGATTTTGATCCACTTAGACAGAAATTTCTTCAATTGTTTCCACATCATTTAATACTTCGAATGCAGGATCGTTCGCATCGCAATGCGTTTAGCCACCCAGTGACATCTTCTTTGTCGCATTCAGGACACATTGAAAATTGTGCTATTACTCCCGTGATGCCTCCCATATCATTTTTTATTGCGTTGTTGAATATTACTTATGTTATTTTCATTGACACAACTAAAGAATTCCAACTCTCTGCCACCATGTAGCATTCTTTTGAATAGTCTTTCATATTCATTTTCCCGTGGAAGGTTTTTAACTTTCTTTGTCTCCTCTCAATAATTTTGAAACATTTGTTTTTGATATAAGCTTTTGGATGTTTAAATTACAATTAAACCCTGATCTATTGGATTTATTAAAGACGTGACATTTTGCCGAATTAATTGTCTCGTAAACTCGTGCATAGTAGCGAATTCGTAAATTTTGTGTATCTTCGAACAATCCGGACAATCAAAATTCTACTGTATATCATATAATTCTTGTAGAACTCATTGTTATGCTATTTTCACCTTATTCATATTGTTTATTGTATACTTAACTCTCTACAAACGAGAGATTTTTTAAGCCATATTGAAATCACGGATAACTTTTATTCCTAACAATTTAAATTTTAAAAAACGCCAAGTCGTTGTATAGGAACCCCGCATGACTATATGGTCATGCTCATCCTTTTATTTTCGTGTACAATTGTTTACGGACAGTAGTAAGGACGAGCCTGACCATATAGGCACGCAAACATTCGGTGTTGAAATATAGCTAAACGTAAATATTTACAATTTGTTCTATTTAGATCAACATAATTTCAATACAAATATATTAGCAAAAGAACTGTAAATAATTTTATATTTTGATAAAAAAAATTACCAACAGTTTCAAAAAGTCTATTAAAAAAACGGAAATTCAAAAAATCGCATGTGCTTTTGGTGGCCGTTTCTGTCCCCACGGCTGATGAATAACTCAAGTCTGTACCCTTCTTAACCAAATGTGAGTGAAAGCAATGAAATTCAGGTAGAAAAAGGAAGAATATTGGGATCAATAGACAACGGTGTTTACTGTGACCATACGGTCACGCTCGTCCTTGGACGGTTAAGTGTATATTTTTGAATCTTTGTATCTATGCGAACACGATTATTTCATATCCAATTTGCACGGTAAAATAGATAGCGGCGCTTAATTCAATTTAATATGTCGGTTTTTACTCAAATCACTCATTATCTTATCAATGTAATATGACAGAATAACAAGCGAGAAAACTCATTACCGGCTTGTCATCCGCAAAAAAAAATCGACAAAGTTATTTTTCGTTTATCGCGTGATATTTTATGTAATATTTATGATGAGTATTTTATCTTATATGATCTCGTGTAAGTATTTTTTCCCTCCCTGCTACGCCTACATAAACATTAACGGCAACGTAAAATTCACTTTTATTACTTTTCTCCATTACAATAATTTGAACTCTTACCTATCTATCTATATACACGATTATGTTGTTACTTTTACTAAAAAATAAGAACAGGTTATGTTTTTTAACGGGAACTTGGGAAGATTCCTTATTAGTAAGCATTTCTGACATTGAAAAATAGGGCACAGTTGCATAGCCTTCCGATTTTAAATGAAATATTAAACCTACCGGGATCTCCACTTCTATACCATATATAAATATAATCATAAAACCACTCACTACTCAAATCTTTGGGCATTCCCATGAGCTTATCCTTTTCGCCAGCAATGGCTTTAGACTCAGTGATACATTTATTTATTATATAAACACGAAACACTCATTTACTAAGCGTCAGTTCAAGTTCATCCGTGCACTTGAACGCCTGAAGATGCCGAAAGGCGAAACCCGGGTCGTTAGTGACAACATCTGTGGGAGTGTACATAATTTGAACGATTCAAATTTAATATTGAAATTCCACCAAGCACCTTCAGTCGAAATCTTAAATTATTGAAAAATATATTATATGTTGTGTAAAAACATCCAACCGCATCCATCTCATTAAATCGTTTTTATAAACTTCATTTAATATGTGCTGTTTTTTTAAATTTTGTTTGCAAGTACATTTCTATATATTTTAATAAAATATAAATATCTATGTAATTATTGTAATAAATAAAGTTTTATCGATTAATATATCTTTTTTTCGGGGGGTCCGTGGCATGAAAATTTTTGAGAAGCACTGGCTTAGAACACGATGTTTTCCCAAAACAATATTGCTATGTATATTGAATTGTAAAAGCAATTAATGCATGCAGTCGTTTTGTTTCCGACTGATTGTAATATGTATATTTTATTACAAACAGAAATATTGTTGGGAAAGCAAATTACTTTTTACACAAGGTTCTGTATGTTTTAATCAAATTAATTTATTTCTATTGCAGACAATAAATACATTGTGCAGCCATTGCAACTGGAGCCTCATCAGATCAAACAGCTGTTCACTTTTGTGAATTCTGCGACATTTAATAGGTAAGTGTTTGAAATTTATGATGTAGTCTTGAAGGGATTATCTGTTGTCAATCGTAAGTGGTAATTGGCCAGGAAAATTAAGTGAAGTTTAGTTTTTTATTATAGTAAAAATAATGATTCTTATATGCAATGATTAACTAATATAATCATTTTTGTCTTGGAAATTATTCCTCCAATAAGAATTAACGTTGCAATTGCAAGCACTCTCTTCGGCAGTGGTTTCCAACCTTTATGTTACTGCGCCTCCTTTTGAAGAAAAAATATCTTCGCGCCTTCGTATCCTTTATCTCATATAGTAATAAAGACACGTTTTAAAGGGTAAATAAATATTTTGGACTGTTTGCGCCTCCCTTTGAAATAGTCCACGACTCTTCAGGGAGGCACGGGTCCCAGGCTGGAAATCGCTGCTCTACGGCATTCACACTACCCTTACAGGTTGTATTTCGCAGCTTCAATTGTGGTGAACCACTCTTAAAGTTTTCACTGTGTATTATTTGTAGAATGGAATAAGTTAAACATGTGTACTAATTCTGTATTGTTTAAATTTGAATCGTTTATATTGTGCACATTTTGTAACTAACTAATAGAAATTTACAAAATTTTAACGACACATTTAATATTGAATTTTCTTAAAGCACATTTTAGTAGAAACCTTTAGATTAGAACTCATTGCAAGTGCTATAAACTGATAATATATATATATATATATATATTTCTCGTGATCTAAAATAAATAATGTAGAATACAATATAATGGAGTAATGAATACACCCATCCAAGATTTCAAATACAATTAAAAATACGTAAATTTGATTTTGATCTCACCGGGATTTGAACCCAAACCCACCTGATCGTATTGGCGAAGCACTAACATCTTGACGAAGGAGGCCGACATCGGGAAATTGATTTATTAATTAGGACTGAATCATAAATTACAAACTGATGGTAAAAAGCAAGCTTTGTTTGTGACACAAAATTCTATAAGTGAACCATAATTACAAGAGATTAACATTATGACGAAGCCATTTCCTTTTCCGATGAATTTCGTCATTTTAACCGTTTACATGTTCCACAGACCCAGGCGATACGGCCTCAATGTCCTCGTTACTTCCGGTTACCGCCCCTGCTTACTTCCGGGACACAGACTCAACTGAATAAGGATCGTTAGGGTGCTTCCCGCGTCGCTAATATCGCTTTCTTGTTACGAGTAGAGATGTGAATTCAAATTGAGTGATGTCATCTTCAATACATTCATAGTACTCGTTACTTTGGTTACCTTTTCAAATAGTATAGTGTTTAATTATCAAAACTCAGTTAAATAATAGTTAAACGCAGCTTTACTTAGCCTGATGCCCGTCAAGTTCTTATATGTTGCTCAAAACACTCTTTATCAGATACTTTTTTTAAAGATGCAATACAAAACGATATTTTATTTTGAAGGCATACTAAGCGTTTCTTACGAAGAGGCTTAAAACAAAATACTGCATATTTTTTTTTAGAAAAGATAAAAAAAAATGTTGTTAACATTATCCAGAAAACTATACTATCATTCCTGGTATTTAACTGCCCTATTACAAGGCGCCAAAGAGCAGGTTTCAGTACCTAAGTTCAATAACAATACTAATTCAGAAGCTATTATAAAATGAATAGCTACACTGAATTTTAGAATATTGTGATTGCAAAATATAAGTACACAAATGTCTTCACATTTTGATACTGTTTGAAACTACGTAGCATTAAAAATTATCGGATTCTAAGATAATATACCATCATAATATTTTAGTTACTCAATATCAGTGTGTCGATGTTTCCATCCCGAAAATCTTCACGACGTCGTTTCGAACTTGATATACCGACGTCGTTTTAAGGGTTGCGAGGCGTCGGTTTACAGCGAGATGTTAAGATCGTATTTGTGTGCGGTATAGTGTATTTTGATGTCTTAACGATTTCCTAGCTGTTGCCCTCCAGTAAACGATTTGTCTGTAAGCCGAACTTTATTCATGACACGTGCAAATAATTCGGGCTTTATTTCGTATCTATCCAACTGTATAATGCATTTTAAAGAAATGAAAAGTCACGAATATAATTTATGTATCCAATAATAAATGTGTTTATATAGAATAAATATGATATATCAATATATTTTCCACAATATTGTTCACTGAAAATTATACCCATCGTCCTCCTACGTTGATAAAACACTGAATCTTTTGTTTGAATTTATAAAAAATAGTAAAAACATTTTAACATGATTCAATTTTTTAATCCGCTGTCTAAGAATAAGGATTGAGTACATTCATTGTATTTTTGATTGTGTCCTAATCTCACTTGATAAATTTACAATTAGTACAAAAGAGTGTTTTAATATTCAATATAATATCTTTTCAAAAAGTATTGACATTCAACAACTTAAAAGTTTATATAGCTATTTTTAAACGACGGCACTTTATCCTTATTATAATACCTACTATATGACGTATAGTTTCCCGTGCCCGTAACCTTTAAAAATCTATGACGAAGTAAAATGTTGATGTGTTTCAGATTTGAAAATTTCTTCGGTAATTTTCGAACAAAGTGTTTCAGGGAATCGACAAAATCTAATGTGGCTCGAATTTTTTGATGTTTTTTCAAACTTCAAAGCACTTCACTTGGCTTCTTATCGTTTCTTGAGTATCGCCTGGCGTGTTTCGGTCTTTAACTCTTTACGTTCAACCCTGCCACACTGAAATATGTTTAGGAATACTAAAAAAATACCGTTATAATAGTAATTATAGAAATCTAGTTACAAAATAAATTAATAATATTTTCAAGTTCGTGACCGCTGTGACGACAAGGAGGAGTTCCATAAATATAATAATAAAATGTAATGGGAATCGAAAATAAGGATAAAGAAAATCTTCAGGCTTTTGCCTGTACTTCTGTTTATTTCCCCGTTTTTACATCGTGTGGTAACGACTGAAGACTGTCGCATTTGTCTCATGAGTAACATCATTCATTAACTTTTTAAATTAAATTTACAACACCAAAATAGTGGCAAACTTTTATTGAAACAAAGTATGTCATTATACCAAAGAGACATGATTGTAAATATGTTGATCAATCTGCTTTATACTTGAAGCAATATGGGATAATTGTTACATCATAACTCTCAACACTGCCTGTTTTTGTATAATATTACAGTATACAGAGTATGAAAACCTTTTCTTACAAAATCATAAATAAATTAAACTGTATAGCCAACATAAAAACTTTCATTACAAAATCCGAATCGTAAAATAAAGAAAATAGTCTGAAAGCATTACCACTCAACCATAGCGACAGGCTACATTATGCAGCATGACATTTCCACTGTTTGTCATTAAATTGACGAAAGCTTGTATTTAAAAATAAATAAATTGTAGCGACTATGTTATATCATGTAAATATTTGCATCTATGTTGTACGCAGTTTATCTCAATATGACCAATTTTTATACAGTGAAACTTAACAACAAACATAACGTAAATTCAAAAAATCACATTTAAATAATGTGAAAATTTTGGTTAGAATAAATTTTACTGAAATATCAAGTTTCTCGCGGGAAAGAAACATTTGCTCCAAACAGAAAGTGTTAAATCTCACGTATGGGTGGTATTTTGAATTTTATTTAAAAATGTGATTCAGAGGTAATGATCGAAATGAAACCATGCTTTTTACACAGAGGTCAACCACCATAAACCTCCAAGTTCAAGGAATACATCTTGCTATTGCGCAGTTTCGTAAAAACGTATTTATTACTTTGCAGAATGCTTCGTAAACTATAGAATATTTTATTTTCGCCGCCTGTGTGGTCGAGTGGTCAACGTCGTTGGCTACCGCTACGGAGGTCACGGGTTCGAATCCCAGTACGGGCAGTTTTATAAATTAATTTTTCAATCGATTTATGAATTTCTGTTCAAAGGCATGGATGTATGTGATGTCTTGAATTCCCCCCTCCCATCCATCCTATCCTATGAATGAGGCGTATCGAGAGCGATTAGCTAACCACTAGTCCTGTCCTAGCCCTTTCCTTCTATTTCTAGTCTCTTTGGAAAAAGAGAGGTTGAGCAACTGAGTAACAAGCAGTTCTCGTAGAAACACTTCTGTTGAGATAAACTCCAGTAGGAGTCCATATGCTCCAGATTGGGAGCGGACATGGTAAAAAAAAATAATTAAAGAATTTAATAAAGTGATTTACTTAACTAGAATTTAGTATAACTATATTTATTCTCATTAAATACATAATATAATATGGTTGTTGGATTTTTTTTGGAATTGAAAGCTCAGGTCTCACCTATTGAATTTTAGAATATGTTATATGAAATAAATGAATTGTTACATTTTTGATCGATTGAAGACCTAACGATAAATCATTATCAGAATATTGTACGATTTTTCTCCAGACATCTCAGCCCAAACTTTTATTTTTAGAAAAACTTAAGATCACTCCACTTATGAGAGCGACCCAATGTTTGAATGGAATAATTAATACAATATGACAATAATTTAATATCAACATCAAATAAAAAAGAATAACCCATACATATACTACTATGAATATATTATATATAATTGGAGCCCATGTGAAAGTTCATACAAGCTGCAATTGGAGAGAGTCCATAAGAAATTTCTAAGATATTATTATTTAAAAAAAAAAAATCTTTCCCTTTAATAATTCCTTAAAGGAATACAACCACACTAAATATCATTTAGAAATGTTGTAATTTCACTCTCTTGAAGCTCGAAGATCGTTTTCAAGTTTACAGCATTTTTCTCTTCTTCTTCAGGGCCGAGTTAATAATCCTGAAATTTTCATGACTATTAACTTACAAGCTCTCAATTTATTCTTATGTGGGCGAAACTATGACCAAAGACATTTGTTTCTAAAAACTTGTTCCTCGCGTAGGACGTATGAGCCGTCAGTTCCAAGAGCCGTTCGACTGATCAACATTGCCTAGAGAAGTGGAAATTTTTGGTGTCAGTATTTGTGAACTGTGAATTTTAGGTTTTACTTTTTTATTTCTTGATTTTGTATCTTGGTTTTGATGTATTATGTATTGTTTCTTTATTTTAATTATATTTGTCAAGTGCATGGCGTATTGGCGTAAGCTGTAATGTCATGTACCGTACTTAAATAAAAATAAATTATTATCGGATGGCAGTGTCACCTGTTAGTATTTTCTCAATACGATTGACACAAACGGTACGTAGAAAAAGAGAGAGTGGGTGTGCTGTATGATAACAAAAGTATTCATTAGTAAAACTCTCAAAAAAAAAAATGCGTGTACATGTACTTCAAATAAACAGACAAATCAAAACGAATATATAAGCAATTTTTTCTTTAGATAGCATTACAAAAATATTTGGCTTTTCAGCGTATGCCAATGCACCAAATACTGGCGAAAAAATTGTTGGTAAATCATACGAAATAATCTCGATAATTTAAAAAAAAAAAAATCTTGTTGAAGCGATTACACAAACATCATGGTCAAGATCTCGATGAGAAATAAATTTAAAAATCTAAATTTGATATGTACTTTCCCAGCTTTTGGTAAGATCGCTAGAACAACTGTTTCCTTTTGACCACTCAATTAAAGAATATCCTCTTTTTTTACTATTTTTTGGATTATGTATGACTTATCAAATCATAAATAATTTCTTATTTTATGTCAATAAAGTCCTTAAATATTTTTCGGAAAATGTTATTGATACCTGATATCATTATTACATATACAGAAATAATAAAAAATACTGTCAAATAAGTTGAAGAGTAATTGTTCCACTTATTTTTTTTACAGTCGTTAAAAAAGACACGACAACCATTATTATTGTTGATTTTACTAGCAATTATCAAAGTTGTCAAATCAAACAATATTACACATTGATAGCGTAAGCGACATACTTAATGTCACGTACGAGTTTTTCTTTACTGAGAATAATTACGTTGTTTTTTTCTTCATTCAGAATCACCTTGTCATGTAAAGTTTTTATACTATTCTTCCATAATTTATTTTTTTAAAAGCCATATTATAAAATAATTTGGTTTTTTATACACCCTTTATATTGACCTATCAAATTGTAAGCAATCTCAAATGTCAATCTCAGTTTTTTTGTAATATTTTTAAACCAAATTTTCATTTCTTGGAATATTTACAAAATATTAAAAAGGCTTCTCGTTCATTTACAGTATTCAATTTACCTACATTGGACAATTAGTTCACGTATCTCTGTTTAATAAAACAAATAGTATGTAGTAAATAAATAATTGTATGTAAATTAATTGTGTAGAATTATGACCGTTGTCGGCGATATGATTTTGTTTCTGCCCGCTTATCCGCTCTTTCAATGGCACACAGATAGAGAAGTTGGCTTACAACTAGTCAACTATTTGCAAAAAAAAAATAAACGTTGGATTGAAATCCGCCTAGTCAATTTTTGACTATTGGTATTAATCAGCGGTGGGCTGCCAATACGTTAACAAAGGACTCGCCTAATTTCAAAGCAATATCGGTTTTCTGTAGGAGTGATTTTTTTATTACTCCTATGCAATTATATACAATACTTAAATAAGAAATCGACTTTTACTTTATACATCTAAATATAATATGTAAAAATATGCAATTTACCGTAAAGTTATCAATGTAAATGGTTATAAATGTACCACTCTATACTTAAGCTGACGTAGATAATATATAAGTCAGAAATTTCAGTTACATACTAATTTGATCTGATAATATTGTTTTCTCTGAATTTAACAAAGGGATCGCGCGAGCCCCGCCTAGCGCATCCCTGGTTTTAATTCTATACTTTATACGTGTCATTTGAGATATTTGTTAAATAACCCTTTCGCATCGCATTTTTTATTCCTTAGTTCAACACAGTTTATTGTGGGGATACGTAAGTACTGCATGGCGACCGCTAGAAAATCAGTATCTTTTAGGAATTGGCCAAACTGACCAAAGGTTTAGGTCAAAATCCGATATTGAAATTCCATCAAGTACTTTCGGTCGAAATCTTAAATTTAATGTGTATCATTCATAAAGATTTTTAAAGCATTGTATTTAACCACGCATGACCGTAAACGTAAATGATTTCAATGAAACAGTTTAGACAAGTATCTTTATTATACTTGAGCCTACATTAAAAGCTCGGCGTCCTTGAAAGCTTTTGAAAATATACAGCAAAACAAAATTGTAGCTATCAAAAACCTCTTAGTATATTTAATTACGAACGTAAAGGTGTAATTTCTAAAGCGTTCTCTGCTACACCCTGTGAATTATTATTTTTGTCAGAAGGGGCCAGGGGGATGTGTCAAATTTAATTTGGGAGGCGGTTCTTGTTATTTACTCGAAAAGTTAAGGTCGTAAAAAATCGCGGCCCGCTTGCTACTTTATTCATTCAGAAGAAAATAAATTATCCTTTTATACTTACCAGTATTTTTTGATAATGATCCTGAAATCGTAAAATGGGGAATTTCGTTTAAGTTTTAAGTTTTTAACATTAGTCAAGTTACTTAAGTTTCCGGATTTTTTTTTTCATTTTTAGTATCCACTGTAATTATTTTTCTTGGTTAGGGCCGAGGACAGCTATTCACTCATTGTCTTTCATATCAAAATAATATTAATTTATTCCCGATAAGCCGAATGTTAATTAAATTTTTATTGTATATTGGAATAAACTGGAACTATTCCTCAATAATATTACCTTAGACTAATACTATTTCAGTTTTACTAACGTTAAATTTACTTTAATTGATTATAGCTTTTAAATTTAAAAAACTAATCACTTTTAATCATCTTTTATAAACGTATTCCAAAAGAGTTTTCAATGAATTTTCGATCAAATAACATAAGGTTTAAGCAATGAAAACAAAATATTACAGTCCAAGCAACCATATCAAAATTAAATTAATATTATATATTTGTTTAAACGAATGAAATAGAACGTTTGCTTTTAAATTCTGTGTCATTTTGTCGAATTATAACAAAAGAATAGTTCATTTGTCGACGTATATAGTACAATCTATTTTTCTGGAACTTCAAGATGACGAAAAAAAATATTAACATAATCTTGTCTAGGTGAAAAAATATCCAGAAGTTTTTGAAACTTGTACAGTTCTGGTTGAAAATATATCATAAGTGATTTCGGAAGGTTGATCTGTTGTACTATTCACAAATGAATTGATGAATGATTTCGCAAGTATTAAACAAAAAAGTTATCCATGTAGCTTAATTTTGATAGTTTTTGTTTAACACCTCTACCATATTCAGACTACCCCATTTGACCGCCGTCCAAAGTGAACAATCGATTGTTAATACGAGCACCTTACCTTATTCATGAACTCCGGCGAGTGGTTCAGCCTTGCCCATCTGGTTGAATTAGTGACCTTCACGCTGCGTGCCGCGGGTCAAAAAACACGATAAGGTGTTCTGATTATCCCCGATTTGCATATTGTGAACTTGATGCGTTTTCACGAACACTAGGGGAACCTGTTTTTTTTTGTGACTGCTGATCATTACTTTCATTTGTTATTTGATAACATATATCCTTTTCGCCAAATTATAAACTGGACAATCCAGTTTACAGTAATTTTATCACTTGTGAGTATTAATAACTTATGTAGTGTGCTGCATATTAATTATAATACACAGCAAGACTTTAATAAATACACACTATGAGTGAGTATCCATACAAGCCAAAAGCCTGTTATATAATGAGGTGAGTTTTCCGGGTACATTTTTTTTTGTTAAATTTTCCATGAATAATTTTTCAGACATAATATTCCATACATTTACTTTTATTTTACATTTTAATATTTTCGATAGTTAGCTTCAACATTGAGATTTTACGTATTTTTAAAAAAAAAAAAAAATTAAAAAAAAATATTTGACGTTACAGTTTACGCCAATGCAATCAAATATTTTGAAATTGAAAAATCATACGAGATATATTCGATGAGAATTTTTTGAAAGTCACATGAAATTAACTCAAGGAGACTTAACTTCACAAACACTCATGTCTTAGATCTTAAATTAAAATTGAAAAAATCCAATTTGACATTGATCTTACCGGGAATCGAACCCAGACCCACCTGATCATTAGAGAAAGCTCTAAACAACTAGAGCACAGTGGGCGACATATTGTTTAAGCACACGTGAAATATACGTATACATACATTATTTTTATTTCATTTTTCCCGTGGACGGAAAAATATTTTACGAAAGAATCCGTTTACTGTATATCTCCCCACCTGCTTACTGTTTTTTTTTCAACTAAAAAATATCATATTTTATTATATTAATAATAATTATATTCTCTCTATGACGTGCGTGATAAATATATGTACATATATGTTTTCAATTATACTTCAATTATTTTACCCAGTTAAAATTAATTAAATTTTAATACAGTTGTCGATTGTCGAGCAATAATTATCTTGCTTGTAAATGTCGTGGGACAATTATGCAAAACAATTTATGACTTCTTTGAAACGATTTGAACGTAATATATTTTTTCTCATTAAAAAGGTGACTGTTTCAAAAATAATCATTCTTCTAACATATAACATATTTTTTTAACAAAATATTTATTATATTAATGCAATATTTATTATTGTATCAGGAATCTCAAGAGCCTTAAAACGCTATTTTTATTTTACTTGAAATGTTATTTAAGGTCTAGTCGGAAACGAAATAAAGAAAAACTTATGACTCCGATTTTTTTAATCGCTAAAATTAAAAGTGGCTCCACTGCATGCTACCAAGCAGAGCTGTGGAGTCTTGTAAAAAAAGATGACTCCGACTCCGAGGATTTTTTACAATAATTTCATTTTAACTCATATATATGAATTCCATCAGATCAACTTTAGTCAGTCAAGCATGCAATGTCAACACTTTGGACTATTTTGTTTGTATACACATAATTAAATATATTTTTCAAATTCTTTTCGAGCCGCTCATTTGTCACGACTCCGATTCCGACTCCAACTCTGACTCCACAGCCCTGCTACCAAGTCTTAAATAAATGTTAGAGGTTTAAGCCCATGAAAAATAATTTGATAATAAATAAAGAAACAGTAGTTTTGTAAAATTAAAAAAAATCGGGAAAGAATTTCTGAGATATTACGATTGTAATATGAGAAATGCATGCCTCCTGTTCACCTAAGAAAATTAATTGTAATCCGTAAATACATACAGCAATAGTAAGTCAAATTCATTTGAAATAAGCCTGTTCATCGTATTACCATTTAAAAAGGAAATGTTTGAAAAAATGTTCACTACTGTTTTAGACGAATTCAGAGATGGAGTCATGTTTTAATTGAAGCCAGAGTTGGAGTCGTTTTGTTTTTAACGACTCCACATCCCTGGTCTTAAGTCTACCCATATATTATTGTATGCTTTTGAATACATCCATGCTTACGAACAGAAATTCATAAATCGATCGTTGGCTTCGGTTACGAAGGGCACGGGTTCAAATCCCGGTACGGACAGTTTTATAAATTGATTTTTCGATCGATTTATGAATTTCTGTTCGTATGCATTTATATATGTGATGTCTTCAATTCCCCACTCCCACCCATTCTATCCTATGAACGGGCGTATCGAGAGCGATTAGCTAACCACTAGTCCTGACCTAGCCCTATCCTTCTATCCCTAATCTCTTTGGAAAAAGAGAGGTTGAGCAACTGAGTAACAAGCAGTTCTCGTAGAAACACTTCTGTTGAGACAAACACCATTAGGAGTCCATATGTTCCACATTGGGAGCGGGCATGGTTTTAAAAAAAATGCTTTCGAATAATAAGAAGTATCTTTAGTTAAACATTGTTTGTGTCACAGATATTTTTATTATTTACTATTAATATTAAGTTCAGCTCATTTTGTATTAAAATAATTATGATTTTTCAATAAAATCTTAATTTGACGCAATTTTGACATGGAAAAATGTTCAAAACTTTAATCCAAAATACGAATGAACTTCAATTTAGTAAAAGTCGACCAAATGTTAGTTGTTTTGATATCAGGTGATATCAGAATAGCCTCTGCATCAAATTGTATTGTTTAGTATCAACAAGTGTCTTATAGCTTCATATGAGAGCAGATATGATTTGGGATATCATTTAGTGATAATAGCTAAATGCTAATTATCATATTGAGCATTAGATGCAATCAACTGCAGAACATTACATATCCATTTTTTTAAACTAAGGTATGTGTCAAAGTTAAAGTGTTAAATAACAGTTTTAGTTAAAGCTCATATCATAACAATTCACATTCTTCACTTTTAGGGTGTTCACTGTCAATACTTGGTGGAAAGGCATTATATTAATAAAAACACAATAATCCTTCGTACTTCATTCCACTTTATTTAATATGTCAGGACCGGTTTCGCTCATTACGAGCATCGTCAACTGACGATGCTCGTAATGAGCGAAACCGGTCCTGACATATTAAATAAAGTGGAATGAAGTACGAAGGATTATTGTGTTTTTATTAATTCACATTCACTTTGATAGGTCAATGTGTGAATTAGATACTAAGTGTATAAACAAAGCGATGAACGCTAGACAGAGTAGAAATGACATTTCCGTTTAGGTTAGGTTAGGTGAGATATGCTGAATAGAAAGAAGACACAGCAGTGGAGAGTGGTTGGTAGCTCGAGGACAATTGATATAGTAAACGTCTGTGTGGTTATATACACATTGAATAATTATCTATAATACTTTGTAAAAAAAGAGTTGATTGTACCTGTTTCTATGCAGAAAAGGACTTAGCCGACTGGCTAAAAATTTGAGTACGTTGTTATAAGTTTTAATTTTCTATGATATTTCAAATGTAATGATTTTTTTTTATTTATTCATATATTATTCATTGTCTGCTTAAATTACAAAAGTGTGTATTTGCTATTAAAAATTCACGCTGCCCAATTCAATTTATAAAAGACTGCATCCGCCTTCGCTTAGGGAATGTCGTTTAATATTTAAAAAAAAAACGCCCACTATAAAAAAAAATCCGATATTAGAAACAACTGGTGCCAGTTCTATTTAATATAAACAATTGGTTATTATTTACAGACAGTTTTAGTCTGAGTTAAATAACAGACGAAATATCACATTTGTTTTTTTTTTAATGAATCTTATTTTAATTCACTATTAAAACAATGAAAATAAAACGAATACTACTTAAAGACAGCGACGTAGCTACCTTCAAAGCAAAGTCATGCAATGCATGAAGGCCCATCGAAAATTGGGTCCTGAATTTCTTCATACTCAATATAACAAACTAATTTACAGAAAAAAAAACACAAACAAACATTTATAGACACAAATATTTTTATTTTTCACTGCACAAATGTGCTATTATGTGACATACTTGAAATATTAATCATCTTTGGCACAATTCCATCAGCAGCGTAGCCACCTCATAGCAGTCTTACAATACACGAGAGCCCAGCAAAAAGGGGGGCCCTAATTACTTGCGTGAAATTTGTATGAGATCCCAATATTTCTAGCTACTCCACAGAGTAAAGACGGACTACGCTGTGCTATTGTAATTTGACTAAAAAAATAAGTCCAGTTGGAGAAAGACGTCGTTTTGTAGAAAGCTTCTGATTTTGGTCGAATTTTAAGGCTCAATTTATTCTTGTGAGTGTGCACGGTTTGGCACGTTCTATACAGTGATCTGATAATATAACTGTATGCCGCCATACATGTCCAATATTTACACTGAATTTACCGAAAACAAAGCTTACTCCGCAGCATTTAAAAATTGCTTATTCGTAGAAATATGACCATAAACTCAATTTCTGAGTATAATTACTCTGAGTACAATCACCTTTCAGAGACGAGAGCTTTTTTTGAATACAAAATATATTTTTTAAGCCATATTAAAGTCACGGACAACTGTTATTTCTAACAAACATTTAAAAAAAGCACACACAAAAATCGTTATATAGAAACCCCGCGTAAAACCGGTCATTCTCATTCTTCTATTACAGTGTCATATTGTGTACGGACAATAGAAATGACGAGCGTGACCGTATGGGCACACAAACATTCGGGGTTGAAATATAGCTAAACTTGAAATTTTTGAAAATATTTACAATTTTAACTCGCTTAGATCAACATAATTTCAAAACAAATATATTAGTAAAAGCAGTGTAAATAGTTTTTTTGATAAAATAATCTTTAACAGTTTCAAAAAGTCCATTAAAAATAAACGGAAATTCAAAAAATTGGTAGTCGTTTTAGTCCCCGCGGCGGATGACTAACTGAAGTCTATATCCTTTTTAACAAAATTTGATTAAAAGCAACGATATTAAGGTAGAAAAAGGATGAATAGTGGGATCAATAGACATCTGTGTTTACTGTGACCATACGGTCACGCTCGTCCTTGGAGGTTTGTCATGAAATAAGTGGCTGAAAAAATCACATTATGCTAAAAATATTTCGAAATCAATGCCGTGAAAGTGCTCGCGTCATTGTTGTGAAGAATAAACTTTTTTTAAAGCGACATATTAAAATATACGATCAATATTATAAAATTATACAGTTAAGTGAATCGCTATTAACTAAATGAAAATTTGATCTTTACCAAGACAGCTTAAGGAACACTCGTATAGTTGTGGTATAAACGATATTTTTTTAGAAAGCCGTTCATAATATAAAAGCTTATAAATTCTTACTTAATGTGCACTAAACTAGTCGAAATGATACGCTTCATCGCTCTTGTATAATTCCATTAATACGGCGTAGCACCAGAGCTACGGGAAACGTAGAGAATTATTTTACCGTGAACAAACTTACTCCGGTACGTTAGAAAGTTTTAATTCTACGGTAAATTATTTTTGAAACTCTCACGGGAATTCCACGAAACGTTTCACGCCATGAATAATCGTTAATTTGTGAAAATGTTTTACTTTGCAATGCCGAGAACAATATCAATAATACATCATTTTAAACTGAGCTTTCTTCACAACGTAGCGCGCACATTTTTTTTTCTTACAAACATCGACGAATAGAAAAAAATATTTTTGTGGCTCGCAGAATCTCCACTTTTTTAATGTACTCATTGTTGTATCTGCTACCAGTCAAAACGAATTTATAGCATTAAATTGACGTATCCCTTAACAGTACTGTATGGATTATCTTAAGAGCAGATTAACTACTTAAAACTTTGTTGCTATTTATTTAAATGTGTTGAAGAAATAACAGTTTGTAATTAGAAAGCTTCTTAGATTTGAAATCTGCAGTAAATTTACTTAAGCTTAAATAATCTTCATGTATTTTTTTAACCATATCTACTACCAATATATTTGATCTCAATAGTAGTTTTTTTTCACGAAAATTGCATGTCACTCAGTTGCGATAACTTTTTTTTGCAGAGTATGGATATATTGATTGGGCTAGAACAGGACTAGTGGTAAGAAAATCCCACTCACTACGCCTCATTCTTAGGTTCAAATGGTTTGATAAGTTTATATAACCGTTAATTTGAATTTTTCTATTGATACAATTATATCATCATGTTTTTGGACTGATTTTTCGGATTTGATAAATTTATACTATAAAAAAGTCTGTAGTGAAAAAGGCCCACATCGATTATTAAACTACATTTTTCAATGTCAGACTCTATTATTTATTTTGTCATAGAATTACTAAGTATATGGCATTTGAATTGTATCGCGTAGTTCCTTATCACGCATAGAATCAGAGAAGAAAAAAAAGTCGTCCGACAATAATTGGTGGAAATAAACCACTGTGTTGCCAACTCGCGATCGATTGACCAATAATAATTATTTGTCGTAAGCAAAGTGTTCTTGGCTAGGTAATTGTTAAAAATAAACATTCACTAATAGTGGTAATCCATTTTTGGCGTGAAAGCTTATTGGTCGATCGCGTTTTCAAGCAATTGTATTCTTTCTCGCTACGTTACTAGGGAGGGCATTGCGAAAAATGGATGTTGAGATTCACTCGGCTTTAAATAATAGCTGTTCTCAGAAAAGGTTCGCGTAAAACACGAAGATTTCTTAATGTTTTTGTTTATCGATGTTTTCTATTTTCAGACACTGAAAAAAAACCTTTCATAATAGTACATTACGTCAAAAATATTACAAGTTTTTGTCAACACTATTTTGGACCTTGTCAATTTTTTTTTCTTAGAAATAAATACTATAAATATCGATATGTTTTGACGTTTAATTATTTTTTACCAGATTGATTTACTTATCACTTCCAGCATGTGAATTTTAAATTGGTTAATAATCACGAGCGACATAGTATATATATGTTGATTGAAGTAATTTCAAAATTTACTATTTTATACATACATTGTCATCCAAAAATCGATCCATAGTAAATTAATCTTTCCAGTGCATATTTAAAAGGAATATATGCATATATGTATAACGCATTCCTAGTTTTAAACTACAAGCTACACTTTAAGTTAATAAAAAAATACATATAGAATTAATAATGCAGAGAGGTTAAACCAGACGTGTGGAATCAGCGGCCTTTTGGCTACCCTGGTGCGGCCTTCTGGCCAATTCTGTAATTCTATATTTTTTTTGTAAATTTGTAAATTCCTGAGAATCTGAGAAGTAAATTCATAAATTCCGGCCAAAGATAGTCAATGATTATTAGAGCCTTATGTCGAATCAGAAAAATGAATGCGGCCTTTAAATAAGAAACGGTTCCCCACCCCTGGGTTAAACTAACATTATTTAACTTGACTTTCACAAGTCTAAATTTAATTATTGGCCGTTAAAAGAGGTTTTAATCATATCGGTAGTTGTCTACACAAATGGGGGTCGTAGGTTCTGTCAAAGGGGTCCACGAGCTGCCTTCTCAAATCACATATGTGTGTATATATTTTAAACGCAAAGCTTATTGAAGAAAATATTTTTTTTTCTATGTAATATCGCGACAACTACTGCTGCTGAACCTGACCCGTTTTTAAAAAAAGTATTAGATTAATTATTTAAGCAAAAGCGGTTCAATTTTTTACACGTGTTCCGTGAAACTTTAGACACTTCGTTGGGGGTCCGCGGTAAGAAAATATTTGCGGAACACTGGTCTATGCCATTACTTGAAAAGAAATCTCTGAACAAGAATGTACCTTTTTGGTCAGATAAAGTGTTTTTGGCAAATATAAATAAATATTCAGTTATGTCAAAGATACTAACGTAAATTGGCAAGCGACCAAAGAGTTATGATTTCGTTAAAAGGGTTTGAATCGTTATATTTAATTGTCTTAGAATACTATTTTTTGACTTGTTATAGTTTAAAACTGGGGATGCGATATGCACTTATTTATGTCGATAAATAAATACATTTAATAGTTTAAAAAATGTACTGCGCTAAAACTGAAAATATAATTCTTTTATTTTTAATTCGTCCGCTCCCAACGGGGAGAATATTACATCCTTATAACAATATAAGTTTTTCTATGAGTACTGCTTGGTACTCGGTTCCTCATCCTCTTTTTTCTAAGAGAGTAGGAATATGAAGAATAGGGCTAAGACAGGACTAGTGGTTGGTTATTATTTTAGAATTGGAATGGTAGAAGAGATTTTTAAACATCACAAAAATTCATGCCTTCGAACAGAAATCAATTTAAAAAATGCTGTTCAGATTGGGATTCGAACCCGTTAGGTCCGGCATGAAAACCAACGACGTTGGCCGCATACAAAGATACAATCACGCTTCCGTGCCAGTAGTATTTCATTGTTAATGTTGTTCCTCAAACTGTGATTCGTGTTTTGCAAAATATATCCACGATTTGCTTTGAATTATGAGTGAATATAATATTTAAAATAATGCACGACATATCGTTTTGGTTCAATGGTCGACACTCGACACAAAAAATGGTATTAGGTAACCTCTTTGGCCATTCATTACCCAGTCACTGCCTTGGTTGGTCACCTCGATCATTCGTCCAATGAACTGTCCTCGTAAACTTTTCACTGACCGCAATAAAACTACTATGCACAATTTAGATGCACATAATATCTAATTATGAACTCGTTTTTAAAATTGCACTAGATTTTATCATGCTTTACAGTACCGGATATCCTAAAAATCAAACCACTGTTTCAATTATTTACGAATTGCAAAACTAGTTAACTCGATCGCTTAATATTATTAAGTGTGTTAATATAAATGCTGCGTATATATGTTTCGTGTTTAGTAAAAACACAATATTCCTTTGTATTTCATTCCACTTTATTTAATATGTCAGGACCCGTTCCGCTCATTACGAACATCGTCGACTGATAAGAAATATAATTTAACAATGCTATTTATACAAAAATGAACAGTTATAAACAACAATTGGCATTGAAAAGAAATTACCAATTACATTAAAAGTGATTCTAAAATAACACAAAATTATTTTTTTTTACACATCTAAAATATAATTGCGATTGAAAGTAATTACAAACATAATTAAAATTTGGGAAATTCTTGACAAAGTGATAAAATGCTACATTAATAAAGTGAATAGGCTTAATGATAGTTTCCTGTTTTTCCCCGCTTCCAAGTAGTTGGTGTGTGTACATACTTAAACAAAATCGACAGCCAGGAAGATTCTGAAAAAGAAATTTTTCAAAGACCATATCAATTCTAACAAAATTCTATTAAATAAAGTGGAATGAAGTACAAAGGAATATTGTGTTTTTACTAATATAATGCCTTTCCACCAAGTATTGACAGTGAACACCCTAGAAGTGTTTCGTGTTTGTTAAGATAAGTAAGTTTCGTACATTAAATACTTTAAAAGACTCGTGTTATACGATTTACCGAATAAGTCTGAGACATTAGGACACACAATATGCCATAGTATTTTTTTTTGTACAATGTCTCAATGCAATTTCATAACCAAATCTGTGAAAAAAGCTCAGCAAGTATCGGCAGAAGGATTTTTTTTAAACATATCGTTGACTTACTTTGAAAAGGTTCTAACTGACATTTTGACATAAAATGATCTTTTGGTCTGAAAATGTTGTATTTGCCACAATCTAATATACATATTAATTTCAGAGTCATACATTTTTAATAAAGAAGATAGCAGGATTATAGAGTTCTACATTTACAGTGGAACCCCAAATTACACTACTCCGAATTACGCGCTGGCTTGAAATATTCGCCGCAAATCCCCCAATTGCACGGTCGCATTCCATTGTCGTTACTAAGAGACTGTCTTTTTACTGTCTGTGCCGCGCATACAGTCAAATGTTGGCTAGCGTCTGTGTGTTCAACACGTGTCAGGCTATACACGCATAGCTGGGCGTCTGTCTGTGTGCGAGATATTTACTACTACAAAAACTAAATATTTTGTTCATAATGTTTTTTTTGCAAAACTAAGGGAAATCTTAGTTTTGCGTTTTCCACGGAAAAAAACCAAATCCCTAATTTTGTATGAAATTCACGCCCCCAATTACACGGTCCCGACTATAGTGTAAATGGGGGTTTTACTGTGTATTAATTTCAGTCATGCATTTTTAAATAAAGAAGTTAGCAGGATTCAAGAAATCTATCTACGCACTTTCTTTCAAACGGTAATTTTACAAGCTTCTGAGAAACAATAGGACTTTTTAGAATCGATTTATAAACGAAATTCGTATGATCAGTCAAATATTCAAACGATCGTATCTCAAAACATGGTAAAGTGCAAATAGAACCTTTTCAAAGTAAGCTAACGATATGTAAAAAAAATCTGCTTCCGTCCACGACTGTTGCAAAATATGTGAAAGAATGATACCACAGTTCATATATTTATTATTTTGGTAGTACACAAAAGTATGAAATTGAATAAATTATTAGACAATCCCGGGATTACGGGATTACCAAATTAAAATAAATGCCAGATCCCGAGATCGGATGCCCTACTTGTGGCGTCTGATGGCTAAATTCGTTCATGAATTGAGTATTTCTTTACCTTATTTAAAACAGAATATATTATGGAATATTTTTTATAAATAAATAAATTTAAACCTTGGTTTACGTCAAGCCAACCCACGGACACGCGCAGAAATATAATATTACACATCGATATTACATTAGGACACTATACGAACTAATGTTTGTGTCAATATGTCACTTCGTGGTTAATGGTTATTAAGACAGGCCAGTAGTGACAGATCCTTCTATTAAGTGTTCTCGAAGCTTCCTTTTGTTTGTTTTGACGAAATTTCTAGTCTCGTGTCTAGACACCGCTGCCCTTCCTTTTGTTTTGTTTATTTCGCGCGTTCGTATTTTTGTATTGTCAAATTAATGTTTGTGAATCATATTGGACCGCGTCCAGATGCCGAATATCTTGGCATAATCATCTCGGGACGCGGTCCCGCGATGGACCCGTCTGGATAGCGCTGTCGCAAACATTTTCGATATATTTCATTCACGCATCCTATATCAATTCGGCCGACCGAAAGAATCACAGCAATCGAGCATAATTCATTCGACAAAAGATATCCATAACAGACGCATTGCTAGTGTATAAATTGCCAATGTCGATAAATCTTACAAAATGTGTACATGAGATTTACCATTTTATTTCCTCAATTATATTATTTGTAATATATGGATATTTTAAAATACTAAACGTCGCATTTACTTCTCAGTAGAATTTACCATGATAAGACGGAATCGATAATAATCTTGAATAATATTCGATAACCACTTTATAAATAAATATTAACGATTCAAATTTAATATTGAAATTCCACCAAGCATCTTCAGTCGAAATTTTAAATTATATTAACGATGTATTTAGTCTAAAGATGCTTGTAAAAGCGGTTAAATACATTTCAAACCGCTAGTTACGTTTGTGCACTGTCATCATCACTCACAGGGTTGCCACCTTTTTCTGGGACAATTCCAGGACAAATAGCTCAAAACTCGTTTTTTTTAGCTCACCGAGGAATTTGAAATCCTCAATTTGCTCAAAATTTCCGGGAAAATTTAGCATTCATCTGGATCCATCCGGGACAGTGCTTCCAATTCCGGGACAGGTGGGAACCCTACTCGCAGCTCACTTCAATTCACTTCAAGGCGTTTTGTTTCAAAAACTACTAAATCGGTTTTTTCACAATTTTGGGTTAGATATAATGTAAAAGAATATGTTCAATTATTTTATTTTTATTTTAAAAATGAAATTTTAATAAAAAAAATATTTGGCATTACAGCGTATGCCAGTGCGCCAAATATTTTAATGTTGAAAGATCATACGAGAAAAAACTCGATGAGAAATTTAGTAATGTAAGTCACTCGAGATAAACTCAAGGTCAATTTATACATCACAAACACCCATGTTTACTTAGATCTCAAATTTAAATTGAAAAATCTAAATTTGACATTGAGCTTATCGGGAATCGAACCCAGACCCACCTGGTCGGTAGAGCAAGCTCTAACCAACTAGATCACAGCGGGCGACATGTTGTTATTCTCCCTCATATAATGGCCAATATTTTAGTTTTAAAAATACTAAAATTTCTCACATAATTGATGTGTGAATTTCAATTGGTCTTAAACTGAATAAAACTAATAAGACACTTTTAATTTTACCCATTTTCTTAAAACTACCAAAAGTCGTTTTAGCTGGTTTTTTCTATTGTATTCCTTAAATTTTCATATTGTACTTTTGTAACATTTCTTTTATTCGTTGAATATATGACTCACCTTGACCGTATAACCCTAGATAGAAATAATCGCCGAATTATATTATAATGAAATATTTGTGCTACAGAAACATTACGGGTAGTTCCGATAAATCTGTTAATTAACGTTACCTTCTATAATTAATCGCTTGGTACCATAGTTCAACTTATGTTATGACTAAAAATCATTTATTTTAATTTAAAAATCTCATCCATTCGAAGAAACATACTTTATTTATTACTTGTAAAAATGAATACATTATACCTAAAGATTTATACTGAAGGTCCGTGATGGAATTTAATATTAAATTCGAGTCATTCAATTTTTTAAAATTTCCACACGTTTTAATCGTTATTTTTCCCATATATATGCACGATAAAATCACTTCAAGTTCATCCGTGCACTTTAATTCATGAAGATCCTAAAAGACGAAACCTGAATCTTATGTATCAAATGTGTGAAAATGTCAAAAAATTGAACGATTCAAATTTGTAATTATTTGCTATTGGTTGCCGACATCTGTTCACATGAATACAATATATTAACCGTGCTTTATTGTCTTGAGTGATCATTATACTGTTAAGTTATGACGACATTGAGCAAAACAAATATTATTGAGGTAGAATCAATCTATCAAATTTAATTGCACTTATTTTTATAATCTAATGCAAAAGCTTCTTTGCAATGGTGTAAAATCCGACTATTATCATGAGTTATTGTTGTGACAGCGGATGTAAACAATAAACTTGGGCTCGGTATGCGTATTAAATATAATAAATAAAACCTATTATTTACGTATTATGTGAGAGTAGATGGAAAACTGTTACAGCACCTCGAATTGATGTAACCTAATCTCTAAATCACGTTCTCTTCTCTTGAGATCATTTCTCGTGCAGCTTTTTTTTGTTTTGTTTTCTAGTTGACTTGTGTGGTACTGTCACCTTGTTTTTGACATCTATTAATCAAGCATTCACAAAGTAGATTCAAATAAGCAAGTATGAGTAAGTAATCATTAGTAAAATCGATTTTTAAAGTTTAAGTCCTGAATAATAATTAAAATTAACCTTTTACTATAAATTTCAAACGATTTATGACAACCACTAAAAAATACTATATTTATTATATTACCTAAGTATGTGTGAAATGAAATCTTTTTTAGTAATGTTATTGTTTGTGGGAAAATTTCTTCGATGTGCTGGATGTTGTAGGTTAAATAAATAGGTGATTATTAGGGCATACAATCCCGTGATCCGGGATCCCGTCTAATTTTCTGATCCCGAAATCCCAGGACTGACATGGTCGCGATCCCGGGATTTCGGGATTGAGAAATCTTGAGAAAATCCCGAAAATTGATAGGATTTTGGAAAAAAAATCGACTTTCGGAGATAATCTGGGTAAAAAGTATACCTTATCAAGGATTTCAAATTCCTCGGTGAGCCAATCCCAATCCCTGGATCCCGGTATTGAAAATGAATCTATTCCGAAATCCCGGGATTGAAAAAAGGCTCCGGGATTGGATACCCTAATGATTATTGCTCGGCCACTCTTTCTATAAATATGAAGCGTCTTTATGGGACAGAAGATTTTTTTTCGCTTAGAAGTTTTTTACAAGATATTATACAAACATGGATATGGAATGCTATTTGCTCGTAGTATTTAAATTTATCAATAGCAAAGTTTTTAATTCCATAGGGGTTGTTGAATAAGTTGACTATGTATTATCAAGCTAGTAACGATATGTTTCAATCACTCTAAATTTAAATACACCCTACTTATTATTTAACAGTCCGAACAGGTAAACTATTATTTTTTTATTTTTTGTCTATTTTTATATGTATTTTACAAAATGAATAATTAACTCTTTCATTTGATTTTATTGGATACTACTAATTCCTAAAGATTTTTGAAACTTGTATGTACATATTAATAATACTCACAAAATAATTAACATACGAAAAACTCCACGAAAGCCTTCCGAGATAAATTTAAAGAGAAAAAGAAACATCGCAAACATACATGCATTCGATATAAAATAATAAAAAAAAAAAACAATATTTGAATATATACCGGAAGAATAAATAACAAAAATTCAACAAATTAGAGTTTGAACCACGGCCGGCATTATTGATAGGAGAAAGATCTTACCATTTAAACCACAGATGACGAAACATATTGTCACTTATTATCAATAGCTTTTTCAGCATCATTCGTCAAGGCTATGCAAACATATTATACAGTATGAGGTATTGCTCTGCTAACGGTCATAATGTTACGAAGGTGTCTGGTTTCCATTGCATATGGAAATTAATCACTCTCGGTTTCATATTATCTTACATACATAACTAGTGACGCGAATAATTCAATTGGGAACAAAATATCGACCTTTGATAGAATAGCAATGTTTTACGTATTATGGTAAATATAGAAACCAAGGTTGTGGAGTCAGGAAAAAAAACGTCTCCGACTCCGGTTTAATTTTTTCAATTTCGTTTAACTTACATATTCATAATATGTGTGTATACGATCAGATCAACTTTAGTCAGCATAGCATGCAGTAGCAATACTATGGACTTTTGTGTTTTGAATACACATCTATATCATCATTTTTTATTCATGTCCGCTCCCAATGTGAAGCATATGGCCTCCGAATGGAGGTATCTCAACAGATTTTTTTTTCTACGAAAACTGTTTGTTACTCAGTCGCTCAACCTTACTTTTTTTTAAAGTAAGTAGTAGGGAAAGAAGCATAAGGCTAGAACAAGACTAGTGGTTGACTAATCGCTATTGCTACATCCAGTTATTGTAGGACCAGAAGGATGGAAGGAGAGGAAATAATTCGAATTGACATCACAAACACATCACAACTTTAAATTGAATAAGTCTCCAATTCACTGTGATCTAACCGAGAATCGAACCCAAACCTGCGTGATCGGTAGAGCAAGCTCTAAACAACTGGTCCACAGCAGGCGACGAAATATCATCATACATAAATATGTTTTTTAAAAATGGTCAGAGTCGTAAGATTTTTCCGACGGAAAAAAACATCCGATTCTACGACTCCCGACTCTGACTTCGACTACACAGCAGAGACAGAAACCATTTTAGCTAGTTGCAGTATACACTGAGAACAAATGAACACTTTAATTAGTCAATATGTAAGAAAAATTTACGCTAATAATTTTCTTCTTCTGAGGCATTCACTTGTCAATGTGGAAATAAATTATACTAAACAAAAATATTTTTTCTATCTGCACATTGTTTATTTCATTAGTTGATAATGCTCGTGATATATGAAACTGTTATTGATGTTTATTTTAAAAAAAAAGTGAAATTATTACAAAAAAGTGTTATATTGTAAACCGTAAATGTTTCAAATATCTACTATACACTCCTGAAATATGACGAAAGTTTATGTATTGTTTTAATTGTGGTTTTCGATATGCTCCATATTAGGAGCGGGCATGGTTGTTCTGCTTAATATCTTAAAATACGTTTCAAAATCTCATTTAAATCCACGACGAAAAATGTTTTGCATTCTGTTTCTTATGTCACTTAAAAAATATTTCATCAAGATTGTTAACAGTGTGAGAAAGTAAAGCGAGTTATTTTGTATTTCGAGTGCAAAATATTATGCGTCGTTAATTTTGTTTTTCTTGGTTTGTTTCCGGTAAATGCACGTAACAGAACATGCACGCGCATTACAGTATCAATAATAAATTAATTGTACAGAATTACAGAATTGCAGCACAGTATTTTAAACTGCCCGTAACTATTATTAGACATGAACATTTTACTTTCAATCATTTGTTTACACAATTCGCACATTTACTTTCTCAAAGTGCGATCGTATTTCAATATAAATTCACATTTTGTGTTTTAAACGTCATGCGTTACAAATATTATTTTGTTGTATGAACGAAACGTCATTTTTCAAAAAAAGAACAGCATTTTTAACACAGTATCCATACCAAGAGATTATTATAATATTTACTTTTGAATAATAACTTAATTATGTATTACACGCCATCTATTGCGGAAAAAAATAAGTTTGAAATAAACTGTAATAGGTACGATATTTGCAAATAATTCATAGCTAGTTTAAGTTTAAATTGTTCTTTTATATTTATTAACGTTAGTGCACAAGCGCTGCTTTTGCACCAACTGCGACCAACCTGCAGATTTATGTATTATATAAAATAGTATTTTATTTACATAATATTTGTGTATTTATTTTAAATATAAAATAATCGAATGTGTTCTCTAATTTGACAAAAATTAAGTTTTCGCTTAGATGGAATGTTGTCAGCTTAATTGAAATTATTAAAATGGAAAAATACTATTTAAAATTCTAATTTATAAGATAAATATTCATTACAATTTTTTTTAGATTCTCAGTTCGTTATAATATACGAGTTGGTTGATTTTTTTTTATAAATTTTAGTATTTGTTTCTAGTTAATACTATACGACAGTTGGTATAGCAAAATCATAAAATCTACCTTTTTATGAATTTTTGCAAGACAAAAATTCTGTATCATAGAAACAAAAATCTTACATATATGTAGATAAAAGTCTCAATTTCTAAATCTTGCTAATTTTAAATTGAATAAATTTTGTTTACCCCATTTGACAAGGCTTAAGCCGTTTTGAAAAATTACTTTTATCTTGATTCTAAATTAAGTAATAAATCACGAAAAACTCGCTTCGCTGCTTCACATTTTATTCGCATGTTGGCGCTAGTGGATTTCGTTTTTATTTTACTTTTTCGAACACGCCATTGTAATTTTCGTTCATTATTGTGTTTTTCAATCACTGAAAAAAATGTGTCGTACGAAAAAAATCGCACAGTTCTTTGAAATGTGAAATGGTAGATCTTTGAAAGATATGTACGTTGACCAATTCAAGTTGGTTAAATCTTTAATTCCTACTATTCATTCTTACTATACCCTAAAAAAATTTACATATTGTTAATTAAAATTATTCATAACCTATAAAAAATAACCCCCTCCCACTCCCCCTATTTATCTCACACCACTCCAATATCCCATACTTTCATAAAAAAAAATCCCTAAAATCAATCACAATACCACCACACCCCAAACATAACCCACCCCACAAACCACACTACTTTCCTATACCATTTACTATACAATTTTTATATCCACACACCCCCCAACTTCAAATTAAAAAAACTCTCCCCCATCCCCCCACCTCAAACCAACTAAAATCCCCCCCCCCACATTCCTCCCACAAACTAACACCCTACTCACCCATCCCCTCTCCCCCCACCCACTCCTACTCCCTACATCTATACACTCCATTCCCTATAATCCACCCCCTCACTCCCCCCAAATCCATACATTCTCCCCCTCTCCTACAACTACCCTCCCCATTCCATCTCCTATCCCCAATTTTTCAAATTTTCCACAAACCCTCCCTCTACCACTTTTACTATACCTCCCCCCCCCCCCCCCCCCCCCCCCCCCCCCCCCCCCCCCCCCCCACCCCCCCCCCCCCCCAATCCCCCCCCCCCCCCCCCCACACCCACACACACCCCCCCCCCCCCCCCCCCCCCAACAACACACACACAACACAACACACAACAAAAACAACACACACCCAACAACACAACACACACAAAAAAACAAACAACACCCCCACAAAAAAAACAAAAAAAAACCCCCCCCCCCCCCCCCACTAAAAAAAAAAAAACAAAAAAACCAAATGGAAGTTCCACTGTATATGTCAAATTTAACTTAGTTACGTTCAGTTCGAAAATTTACAATTTGAGCACTGAAATCTGTGAGATTCGTTGAAGCTAACCCTACTACCCTATGTAATGATGTGACCTGGTTATTATACGTAGTATAGCTAGTCCTGCGTAAGAAACCGTTCGTCTCAGTATTCGGCCATGAGTTTTCATGCACGCTTTCCGAAATATCAATCACGTTAATAATATGGTATCAATGAAACTGAAAGTTCACATTTTGTGTGGCATTTTTGTAATATATACGTTTTCCGCTGAATTAATAATATTGTTTTAATGAAATAATTTGAGAAAGGCCAGCAGGGGTCGTCAACAGGTCACACGCGATCTGCGAACGTTGCATGAAATATTTGTTAACCCTCACTCAATCTTCTAACATAAACAAATCAAAACAAGATATTGCTAATCGGATAGTTTTATAATGTTTATATGGAACTAAAAATATTTTATTTGCATTATAAGATTTATGGTTTTCTTTAACATGCGAACTAGAGGTCTGCACGGGCCCGGGCCTGGCCCACGGGCTCTTACCCGACCCGGCCCGTGGGCCGGGCTCGGGCGGGTAAGCGCAATCGAGAGTCGGGCTCGGGCCGGGCCGGGCTTTGGAATTTGGGATATAATGTTGGGAAAAATATACCAAATTGAGGATTTCAAATTCCTCGGTGAGCTAAAAAAAAAAAAGGACTTTCGGAGATAATCTGGGGCAAAAGTATACCAAATCGAGGATTTCAAATTCCTCGGTGAGCTAAAAAAAAAAAAAAGGACTTTCGGAGATAATCTGGGGAAAAAGTATACCAAATCGAGGATTTCAAATTTCTCGGTGCTTCGGGTCGGGTTCGGGTAACAAGTGCGGCATTAGACTCGGGCCCGGGCCGGGTCGGGCGTGAGTTTTTCGGGCTCGGACCGGGTAGTTTTGTAAAATTTTGGCCCGTGCAGACCTCTAATGCGAACTAAAGCAGGTAACCTTATTTTCAGCATATTCTACTAACCATATTCTCTTCCTGTATAACTTAACACAAATGTATATTTTCACACAATTCAAAGAAAATTTTTGAACACAGTTCAACTAATAGATTAACATTTAAACTCGTAGACGGTAAGCGTAGGAAGAGATATTTAGAAGAGTAATAGTTGTAAGCTAATCTAATACAGAGCTCAATCTATCCTGTGGGTGAGATTGGATATGATCACAAATATCTATATCTTTGGATATATTTTCTATAAATTTATACGAGTGTTTTCATTTGGGATTTTATTCATTTGACTGCATAAACAAGTGGAACGTGATGTCAAAACTAAAAACACATTTTTAACACAATAATAATTAGTTTGCTGAAAGGTAAGACATTACCCGGTAAGCTTATAAGAATTATAAGGTAAAAAGATAATAAAAATCCCAAAATTTTAATTGTGTTTATAATTGACATCATTTGCCACTTATAATTATTGATGATTTTTTGATTGTATGTTATAGGTGTTAAGCATTTTAATTTTGTGTAATTATAATGTAATTTGTAAACCCTTTTCATTGTTAGTAGTTGCTTACACCTTTTATTTCAATTTAACTTGTATAAATAGCACTGTTTATATATTTTTCTTATCAGTTGATAATGCTCGCGATGAGCGAAACCGGTCCTGATCAAATAAATTTTACTTGGAGAAAGTACTAAAAATCTTTTATTATTTTTATTATATAATGCCATTCCACCAAGTATTGACAGTGAACACCTTAAAAGTGGTAAAAAGATAATATTTTTATTCCAATTATATTTCGCAATTTGGTTGTCGGATTCAAAGTATTGTACCGCTATATTTTTATAAAAAAAAAGTTTTTACTAAGTGCGTACTCGGTAAAGTGCTTTTTAGGAAATTCAATTTACTATCTTTACATCGCTTTCCACGATTTTCCTTTGTTATATCCCTATAAAATCCATTTGATGTTTCGATAACAAATTTCGTATAGAATTTAAAAAAAACTTATATTCAATATAGCGTCCGCAATTACTTAGGCAGCACACATACCCGTTATTTATAACCGTGGTTTACAAACTTTTTCGATCGCGTCCCCCTTATCCTTGAAAGCATGCGTTAAAAACGCTATTGATGAGTAAAACTAGTCACAAAAAGAAAATGTGTAATATTTTTACGAAATAATCCATAGAAGATGAATTTTTTTGTGCTTCTCAGTGTGGTTAAAAAAAGATAAACTGTTTTTACTAAATTGTAAAAAATAACATAACTGTTAAGCAACAAAAACATGTGAATAAAGTTGATAGATTTTAATTTACACAATAAACAGTTTTTTTAATCCTCTGAACAAATTCAAAATAGTTAAAAATTACGTAATCTACGTTATAACAAAAAAAATCCGGTAGAGGATACAGCGCTGGATGTTTTTTTTGCGGAAAAAGGATTTAAATAAATTAGTTTCCATCAATCGCACTACGTTTCCAATATACGAGTAAAAAAGGGTGAATAAATAAATACATCAGAAGAATTTTCATTTATACGCGACATTCAAATATGTACTTTTATTAAATGAGGGATACGCAAATTGCGGCCCTTTTCAAAATTTGTTCTTAGAATTGAAATATACCTAATTCATATTTTTAAAGGAAACATTTAATAGCTTTACGGTTGGAGTCATGGCAGAGTATGAAAGAATGTAACCGTATACTGTGCTTTAAAAATAGATGCCTGTGGACCCTGTGGTGAATAAGAGGAGTACATTGATCTGACTTAGTCAGGAACACAGAGAGAAGGGAGCGGACTAACCAGCCCCGTATTATATCCAAAATAAAAAAAGCGACGATGGACCTGCCTTGGAAGTCTGGAAGCGAAGAGATTGGCGGGTGATAGAGAATCTTGGAGAAACCGTGTGGTGGCCACAAGCTCCAAATAGGGAGTAGATATGGATTTAAAAAATCAAATGCATTCTTCGGCGTACACAATAAATAATATGTAAAAAGTATCGGTTAGTAAAATATAAACAAAAAAAGTCTAAGACAAAAAACGCATTAAATTTCGAATTATAACTACAATATGTATACATATTTCAGAGTCAAAAGCATTTAAATGTTCGTAAATGAGTCATTTAAATTTCGTTCTTTCTTGCTGCTCGATCCTATTTGTTATGCGGTATATTCAAGAAAAATGTTGTTCATTGCTGATTTGATTAAATGATGAAATGAAGATCATTGCTACTCAAACTGTTTTGGTGCGCGAAACAGTGTATGTTTTCCAGTGCTACCTATTAGGGCATCCAATCCCAATTCGGGGAAAAAGTATACTAAATCGAGGATTTCAAATTCCTCAGTGAGCTAAAAAAAAAAAAAACGAGGTTTCGTGAGAATTCGGGGAAAAAGTATACCAAATTGAGGATTTCAAATTCCTCGGTGAGCTAAAAAAAAAAAAACGAGGTTTCAAATTCCTCGGTAAATTTATCTCAATTGAAAATTTATCAATCCCGAAATCCCGGGATTGGATACCCTACTACCTATTACATGATGTAAATAAAATGAACAATTTCTAGCTACATATGGACATATAATTAATGAGCGCAGACCGGAGCTGGTCCATGGACCAGCATTTATGTTGCACTGATGTATTTACAGTAGAACCTCGATTATCCGGATTGTTTTACGGAACAATTTTTTTACGAATTTGATAATTTTCTCGTAGCGAATGGATTCCACCGTTGTTTAAATATGTGATGGAGTGCATACCATTTTGTTCGTTGTTTTGTGTTGTTTGAAATCGAAGAAATCTTTCGGTTGAATATTACCATCAGAAAAAAACCAGGATGAATGGTAAGATTTTTAATCGTTATTATGAAAAACAGATCATTCCAACAGGAAATATTTGTCTCAGCAAGATCAAGAAGACAAAGAAGAGATATGCAAAGAAAAAGATATTGATCCTGCTCATTCTAATGATTCTCAGTGCTTAGATGTCGCCATGAAGTGGTTTGACAGCCAAGAAGAGTGTATCTCAGGATAACTTATATGTCTTAAAAGTATTCGCGATTTGGCAGCTTCAAAAAGAATAGCTAGCTTATTTAAACAAAAACTAATAAATGAATTTCTTGATAAAAAAATAATTTAATACTAAAAAAGCTTTATGTTAATCTAGACAAATAAAAAATATTTACACTGATTGTACATGTCTTTCCGTGTAAATTATGATTTTTTTCGATTATTCGGATTTTTCCTTATCCGGACTACCTTCATCCCTAATTTAGTCCGGATAATCGAGGTTCTTCTTTATATGTATTATAGATAATAATAATTCCAAATAATATTCACAAACATTAAACAATGTAAACTTTTAAGTTAAGTACATGTACACCTGTACTATTTATTGACTTATCGGTTTATTGTCCGCTTGACTTAACACAAAGTATAAATACCTCTTTAGTGTTCGTAAGTAAGTGTCATTATGTTGCCTAGTCTACTCAGCCATAGATAATAAATACTACGACAAACTTTGACTAACTTCACACCGATCTGTCTTTTTAATCGGATTATTTGGTTGATGTATTTTTGTATAATGCAGCCATGCTTGCGTGGCGGATAAGCGGGTTTACGGTATTTACATTTGTATTAATTAAATACTTGTAAATATTGGTTGTAAAATTTTCAGATTTTATCCGCATATTAGCTTTGCCTGAAACAGCTTTGATTCGCTGAGGGCTATTCGGAATTTTCGTTTTGTATTTTGGAATGGAAATTGAGGGATTCCCCATGGAATGCTTTGCCTTTTCCGGTCAAATATCAGCATTTCGAAATCGTATTTCTCGCTGCACACATACATAATATTGTATTATATAATGTACACCTATTCTGACTGGTAAAGCATTTAGTATACCGGTTTTATCTGTTTCATTCATGAATGCACAGTTTATTAAATAGTATTATGTAAACAAATGAAATTTAAATTAACACTAAAACATCTAAATACAGTTTTGTCAATTCTACCCAGTGAATTTTAAAATTTACTAACATTTTAAGGATAAACATATGCTGAACACAGCAACCTTTACTTTCTGAAAAAAACAATTCTGAACGATTGTTTCAATCATAATGGTTTACAAATTTCAAAATTAAGAATTAACGAAACATCATAAGAATTTGCTTTTAGAAACACTACAGTTGCTTAGAGCAGTGCTTCCTACATTGGGGGCCGCCGCAAAATATGTTTTGCATTGAGGGAATTTAAATCGATTTAAAAAAAAAATTCAAACATTTTACCAATTTGACGAAAAAAATGTTATACATATCCATGGCATATTATAATTCTCTACATTTTATATTCGACCAACTCAGAAATTAACATTCTGGTCATCAAATTGAGCTCTTACCGTTTGGCTAAAAAGCTGGCTTTGTATAAAAAATATATATTTTTTATGTATGTATACATATTTATTTTATCTATGCAAATGTATGATAAAATATAAATACAAACCAATTCTCATAAAAAGGTTGATTACCCACGAGTCTAAAAAGAAGAAAGAATCCATGAAAACCAAAATCAATACTCCAAGTTCACGATGATAACGGTTTGTGAAGAAATTTCTCATCCCAGAATTCAACTGAGAAATAACGAACACTTCGTTTTCCTTTAATTTTATTTTCTCTCACTCTTTTGCGAACGAAATCAATTGTTTCACATCGATTACGGAATAGCGGCGTTTGATGGACCTCATAATTTGATTAATCTATTGTTGAGATTCTTCTGGTCAAAATTAGATTGAACGAATACTACCGTAAAGTATAAATTTTCTCTTGTCTTCTGTCACTTTATTTAATATAAAAGCATTTCTCACACAATTAATTTACATTTATCAATTAAGATAACACGCATTATGAAGCAAAAAATCAAAGATGTTAGAATTCTTAGTGGGTAATAATTTAATAATTAAAAATATAAAAAATCTATACGCATGGTTTTTAAAGATTTGTATTTTTCCTTTACAATAATTATTATTATATTTTTTTATATATTTCAATTAAAATTCCAAGAACACAAACAATGAAATAGATAGTAAGGAAATAATCTCTTACTAAGAAATGATAGTTTTAACTCTTAAAAAACCATGCACTGTTACTATTTTCATGCGTAGCGTAAATTAATGAACGTAAAATCTTTTGGATGTTTTAATACGTGGATGCGAAAATTCAGCGAATGTTTCAACACATGATCTTGCGTTTTTTGTTTACATCCATACTTTTTCTCTTTTTAAATTTTCAACACTTTTAAATGATCGAAAATGTGTCGCCATGTGTGAATAATGTGAATTACTTAATTACTTAGTTGATAGTTTTTGGTAGTTAAGGGAAACTTCATTTGAAAGTCATTCGAATTTTAAACATGTTCTTCGTTGATTTTATGCATATCATTGCGCTTTCAACGACATCTCTTGGAAATGAGAAATAATGATAAAACGAGCGGTAATTCAAATGTCAAAAAGGATTACCATTTGATATGTGCTTCCGATTAAGTGGATTGTGTCACGTTATAAATATTATTTGTGATACTGACATTGCTCGATTGTAGACTTTTAACTTAATTTCAATATTTACGTTGTCGTGTAGCGTAGAAAATTATCAGATTAAATGGAAGTGTTTTAAGTTTTATCGTAATTGATTGTCTAATAGGCAAGAATCACGCAAATAGATAGTTTGTGTATAGAAAATTATAATTGCTTTCCACAAGGGAAAGCGAAAAAATGAATGGTGAATTGAAACATGGCATTCGTAAATAAATTTACAACGTTGAAAGTGCGAACGTAAACATTGTGGCTTTGAAAATGTTTTGTATTAAATGCTTTAGTTTTCAACACTGACGTGGAAAGCTTTCTAAAGAATATAATCAAACTAAGGTAAACATTGAAAATTAAAAAAATTCTCGTCTATTTTACTATTGTAATAAATTTAAACAAAAAGTTTGATTTTCGTATTTATCGTAGTTGTCATATTACACTATGATGGATCCAAATATATTGAGAAATACACGAAACGATCAACATTTTATAATTTAAGATTTCGACTGAAGATTCTTGGTAGATTTTCAATATTAAATTTGAATCGTTCAAATTATGTACATTCACACAAATTTTGTCACTAACGACCCGGGTTTCGCCTTTCGGCATCTTCAGGCGTTCAAATGCACAAATGAAAATGAACTAACCCAGGAATTAAAAGGAAAAGATGCGAGACCTTTTTTTTTGGTCATGTGGTGGCCATGTGCTCCGACTAGGGAGTGGATATGGAAAAAATAGTAAAAAAAGTCCTATAATGTAGAGTTTATTTCGGAGTATGGAAGGAAAGTGAAAGAAAAGAAAAATATGGTTAGTTAATAACTAGGAAATCAGCTTTTACGCGCGCGGTGTTATAACATTAACGTATACCAAAAAAGTACCAAAATACGGAATAATACGGACGGTCGCTGTCATTATGTTCTGCGTAATTCCAATAAAAATTTTGATAGTCTTTCAGTGATGCATAATCCGCGGCCCAAAATGACGGAATTTTATTACCATGACCAATTTCAATGTTTGGCAATGAGAAGTAGATAGATTATTATTTATTTCGATACATATTTCTTAATAAATGTCCGCTCCCAATGTGAGCATATGACTTCCCTATGGAGGTATCTCAAAAGAAGTTTTCTACAAGAACTGCTTGTTACTTAGTTGCTGAACCTTTCTTTTTTTAAGAGAGTAGTGATAGAAAGGATAGGGTTAAGACAGGTCTAGTGGTTGGATAATCACTCTCGATTAGGGTATCCAATCCCGGACCCTTTTTAGATCCCGGGATCAAACATTCAACATAAAATCTTATATAAGTTGGGATTTGGGATTGAAAAAAGGGGCGTATCGAGAGCGATTAGCTAACCACTAATCCTTTCCTAGCCCTATCCTTCTATTCCTACTCTCTTTGGAAAAAGAGAGGTTGAGCAACTGAGCAACAAACAGTTCTCGTAGAAACACTTCTGTTGAGATAAACTCCGTTAGGAGTCCATATTCTCCACACTGGGAGCGGACATGGTTAAAAAAAAAATGAATAGTAAACTGTAGCACGTAGTGTTTTCATAACACCCAATTAAGTGTTAGTTCTCCAAAAAAAAAAATCATATACGTTTCCCTTGTTCCCATATGAAATAATTTGTTATGATCCTATTTTTCGCATTGTTATTATTGGAATTTAGTTAATTTTCTGGTAGAAAAAGAGTAGCATGCTAAAAATCATATTTACTCTTTTAATCTCTATGGACCAATTACAATCGAAAAATAGATCAAATGACACTGTTTAATAAGTTATGCATCACTGATCTATGTCAATGTGTTTATTTTATCGCTGGTAATTCTCGGTGAAAACTCTCATGAGCATATGGCGTATTGTATAATATTAATAAAAAAAACATAGTATGCCACCAAACACTTTACGACTGCAGTAAACAGTTTGTCGGTAGGCACTACTATTATAGATACTTTTTTTATTATAAAATATCAATACAAATTAAGTGCTACCAGTGGCGGTTCCTGAGCTAAAATCTTGGGTGGGCTAGAGAAAAGCATAGCATAGTATACTATTTACGAAATTGTGCATGTTTCCACTTCACCTTATAAATTAATCTACTAGCAAATTAACAAATATTACGACACTACTGCAAAGCATAAATTATTATATAATAAAATCAATGCTAATGTAACTAAGAAATAATAGAATAATAATACGGAATCCTTAAATTCGTCTCTTTCAAAGTGAAATAACAAGTACAAAAAGCAATACAGAGCTGTCACTGAAAGTCAATACCTGTCACTTTCATACAATACAACGATATTGGTATTTGTGTTTCGATGTATGAGTATAAGTCATGGGCAAATTCAATTTAGCCCCCAACGAATGACAGAAGCTTGATAGATTGAAACACAATCGTGTGTGTTTGATGACGTTTCCGTACATACAAATACAAAAAAAATCTAATCGTGCTTGATTGCGCCCCAGTGTAAAGAAATATTGCGGGATATTGTCTGTGATTGGGGGCTAGAAATCTCTAGCCCCTGAGTCGTTAATACGTAGGTGTTGCCAGACTGACGTCACGTTGCCTGTTCTCTATGAAGTATTTATAGGGTTATTGTTTTTTTTATGCCGGCTTAGTTTAAAATTGTAATACAAAACACAATCGAGAATATTATTGTAGGTAGACATAGCATTGTCTTATATTGACAGAGGAAAATTAAAACAAAGATATTATATTCATTTGGGAAAGGTTAGTTACGCTTATAAATGTATTTATTTTGTCCAGCGGCCGAATTGCTGTTCATTTTTATTCAGCCATCTAAAGTTTTGGGTGAAAAATGCAGGTCGGGCTTAGCCCACCTAGCCCAGTACCTAGAACCGCCACTGAGTGCTACCATAAAATGCTTCTGTGCATCGTATTGTTGTCGTGTGTTAAAAAAAATGAATTTTATTCATGCAATGTCCTCTTATGCCTCTACTTCAAAAAACAGAAAGCCCACACATGCTCGTGAATATTCAACATAATTTTTCAACCCCCTATTATCTAACTATATTCTAGATTATTTGTTTGCTACCCTAGCTCACCGGTACTAAGCTACTAATTGAAAGAATTTTTGGAAGAGTTAAAAAAAACTCCCAGGCTGGTAATTTTGGCAAATCCGTAAATTCTTGAGATTTTGGATTTCAAAATCTTTGGAAGAGCTAAAAAAAAAGGTACCTACCCTGGTAATTTTGAAAAATCCGCAAATTTCTGGGCTTTACAAATTGGCATGTAATTGTAAATTGATATTTTTTAAAAATGATCCATTTGCAAAAAAAGATAAATTAATTGGGAGCTAAGTAAAGAAAGTTTGCCAACCTCTGATTTAGTGAGTAGAAGATAGCTTCAGTGGTTGCTGACAACACCTTCTAGTCAAGTGCTTATGTGGAAATACTTCATTAAGGATCCATGTCATTATAAGAGTCCAGATTTAAGAATTTTCGGAAATCCCCGCCGGTTGACACTCACTGAGAATTCATTCGCTATTGCCTGCCTATCGTTTTATTTAATTTATAATTTAGTAGTAATACGTTGGCCACTGTAGAACTCAATTTAGTGATCAGAAGGTTTCTGATTCAACTTCTGGTAGAGTCAGTATAAAATTTTAAATTAAAAAAATATTTGTGTTCTTGAGTGACATTATGATGACTTTAATGGAAGATAGAAGGCGACAAAAACTATTATTGATCACTTTTTGAGTAACTTTGACTTAATAAGTATGTGTTTCATGGAGTTCTGCTTTGTGAGATTTTAACTAACATTTCATATGATTAAAATCCTTGTCTTTTCTTTCTTGTAGAACAATATTTTTTATTTGGATTGTGAGTGTAAAAAGAATCATGGTGTTTTTTTCTCTATTTCAGATTCAGTAGATGTGAAAGAAGCTCTGAACCAACATTGAATTTCTATAAATCTAACAGTGGCTCCTTCAGAAGTGGTTGAATACCAGTGTGGTTGGAAATGCAAGAGGGGGTAAGGTGAACACAAATCACCATTATGTTGGTTCAAAAGGGAACAGTAGGTAAGATAATTTTCATATCATAAATGCTCAAAAAGTTTATATATTCATAAATTTATTGATAAATTAAAAAAATATAAGTCAGGTCCGTATCATATCTCAGTGGTCAACGTTGTTAGTTTCCTTGTTGGATCTCATGGGTACGATTCCCAGTAAGAACAGTATTTTTCAATCTATTTCTGTTCGAAGGCATAGATATTTGTCTAAAAATTCCTTTTCACTCTTCTAATCCTAAAATAATAGGACATAGCAAGAGCGATTAGATAAAGACTAGTCGTGTTCCAACCTTATCCTTTCTATCCCTACTCTCTTAAAAAAAGAGAGTTTCAACAACTGAGTAAAAAACAGTTCTGGTAAAAAAACATATACTGAGATACATTCATTAGGAGACTGTATGCTCCACATTGTAAGCAGACATGAATTTAAAAAAATTGCCGAGTAGTCAACACTGATATGATTTTTTCTACTCGGTGTGGAAGGTAACTGGTTAGATATAAATAGATTTCCAGATTTGCATCCAAGATTCTATATGCCTGTGATGATTTTGTAATTCTCCATCCACAGTTCACACGATCGTGAAAATGAGGCATGAAAAAGTGACTGGCTCACTATTTGTCCTTTCCTAAATCCATTTGTCTCACCTTACTGTATCTGAAACAAATTCTTATGCTTCACATTCGGAGGGAGCATGGTTAAAAAAATACACATGGGCACTCTGGATAAAACACTTATAATTCATGTTAATAATCTCAGAATACATTATAGCTGGGACTAAAATTTATTTGTCTATGGCTGGGACAATAAAAACCTTTACGTATAAATTTCTTTAAAATTCTTGCAATAAAATTGTTGACTGAACAAAGTGGGTAGTTTTTTTCCTTGAATGTTTATGTTTTATAGATTTTAAATGTAACTATTATTATTGTTTTCAGCGCCTGCGGTGCCAGTGCCAAAAACTCAATACGACCAATTGCTACATAGTCTTCAATATGATTCACGGTGGCTGCATGAGGTAATACCTCTTTTTCCTTACTGTAAAACATAAACCTCGAAATGATTTTATAGATCAAACTCAAATAGCATCTGACAACAGTTTCTAGTATGTAATGTAATACATTTCCATATACTATCAAATCGTTTTTATTATTTTGTAACTCTCCATTAGATGGGGCCACTTATGTGGCAAACTGGCAGGTTTCATTCCTCAAGCAACCTTTTTAAATTTTAGTTAACTTCTACCGGCACATACTTAGTTAATGTTTGGTAAGCATTTGAAACTATCACTTTGATGTTTACCATAGTAATTTTTCCCACATGATCGAATGTTTGTGAAAAAATTGAAAAGTATCTGAATCAAGTGCGTAGTTCTCAAAGAAGACTATATTGAAATTTCAAATTACTTATCAAAATATTCAAGCTATCCTCATACGCTTATCAATGAAATTTATAATACACTCTCTTAAAAAACTGTATGAAATATTTAATCAGCTTTCTGTAAAATTGTTTTTTTTCAGTTCATGAAAACAATGTATTGTTTCATCACTGGACATAATTTCTCTATTTGCATCCTTTATGATCATTATTATCATTAATGTTTTCTTTTCAGCTGTCACTGGGAAAACGAGTCGGATATTATCGTTTTTCAAGTGATATAGGAAGTGGAAATTTCTCTCAAGTGAAATTAGCAGTCCACCAGTTAACGAGAGGTTAGATTTTATATTCATTTGGCATACTCAAAAACCTTAATAATTTCTTTTTGTAAAATTCCTTGGCTACACGTATGTAATTAAATTATTTGAAACACAAACATAAACACTGTGCTAATAATCAAATCATTTTTTACAATCATCATGTTATAAAAAAAATTCTCCATTCATTTCAGATAAAGTTGCCATAAAAATTATCGATAAGAGTAAGCTGGATAGCAAAACCCGTAAAATGCTTACCAGGGAAATAGCTACGATGGAAGCTGTTCATCATCCCAATATTATTAGGTTTGATTCTAATAATTACTTACCGCTCTTCAAATATATTCTGAATATGTAACATTGTAAAAAGTGATACGGTCATTTTATATATCCTTTATATTTTGTATTTTTCCAGGCTTTTTGAAGTAGTAGAAACATACAGCAAGATTCACTTAGTAACAGAATATGCTCCCGGTGGCGAGTTGTTCAATAAAATATCCATGGACGGAAGATTAGAAGAAAATGCAGCTAAAAAGCTATTCCTGCAAGTTGTTCACGCTGTCAAACATATGGTAAGGAAATATAATTTCAATGTTTTTCAACAATTGCAGTGTTGGGAAAAATAAGATACAATAATAATGTTAGATTTTATTCCATCTGAATGTTTTTTGCACTGGTTAATTGCAATTGGTTTGTGCATTTCTTTTGAATTGTTTTGTTGAGTACTAAGAGCTCCAATTAGCATTCATCTACCAAGCAAAGAGAATATTAAATGTTGATCTTTTTTAATGTAACATTTGCGATACCGTCAACGTGGGTAACTTTGGCCTAGCTTTGAAGGTTTTTTGTATTTTTATTAATCACCGTTACTATTATGTGTTGTATTATTTGACAAAGATGAGTATCAGTATTTTAAGATTCAGTTCACAAAAAGTTTTTGGAAATATTTCTATGCTCGATATATAAATACAGATAAAACAGTGTGGGCCTAACTTTGCATCTCATATCGGGTAACATTGGCCCATACCATAAATATTCACAATAATTACTTTAATCTCAAGATTTTTAAGGTCTTTCGAACTTTTATCTACGATTTCGTATATAATATTTTGTACATAAGCGTAGGCTAACACAGAACGCATTTTTTAAAAAGTAGGAATATAAATTTAAAATATTGCCGACCCAAGTTTTTTAAAATATTATAGACATCCTACTGACAGCTGACTAAACTCCACAATATAGCAAATATGATGCATTATAATTCATATTTTTACTTCCAAAGGGCCATAAAATAACTTTTTTCTTGTAGTGGGTCAATTTTGGACCGATGGCCAAAGTTACCCGTATTGACTGTATTAATTTGCTTAAGCTGTTTAAGTTTTTATTGCAAAATAATTGTTTTTCTTCATATATGTATGGTTGGTAATTTATTATTCTTATAATTTAACCATCAACCTTTTACTACCGTTTGTTGCGATGCAGAACTACTATTTAAAGTAAAAATTAAGACTTAGTCATTCTTGTTTAGTTAAAAGCAAGCGATGAAGTAGGAGGCATTGATAGATGCAGATATCTTCAGCCACTGCGGTGAAAGGATTGATGACTTAATTTGATATTCTTTGAAATGGTCCTCGAATTTATCTCACTTATTTTTTTTTTTAATATCTGATTCACTGCCAAATACATTATATGATAGGGTTGACAATAATAATAACTGGATATACAATACCTTTTTTTTCTTTCCAGCATACCAAAGGTTTTATTCATAGAGATATAAAGGCTGAAAATGTGTTCTATTCCTCTCCAACTGTTGTGAAGTTAGGTGATTTTGGATTCAGTACCCAACTCATGAACGGTAAGTGATAATTTATTATGTCAATCTAATGTCATTCATCTTGAACGCGTGAATTTTTTTTCTGTTCATTTTATAACATGCCTGATGACGCGGTTCTATGTTATTCAAAAACATTTCACAACAACTGTGTTGAAATAATTGTTGCATTTTTTTTCAGGAATGTGGCAGCCCTTGAACACTTTCTGCGGATCTCCACCATACGCAGCTCCGGAATTATTCAGAGATGAAAGTTACTTTGGTCAATTAGTTGACGTGTGGGCACTCGGAATCCTACTTTATTTCATGGTGACGGGAAGCATGCCTTTTAGAGCTCACACTGTCACCGCTCTCAAGAACTTTATCCTCGAGGGAAAGTATCAGATTCCGGGATATGTCAGCGACCAATGCTGCTATATTATAGGTGAGCTTAGAAAAGGAGTTAGTTTTTGTTTCTTCTATCCGAGAAAAGTTTGAATCAATTTATCTGCGATGATTTCATTCCATCCTGCCTACTACATACAGCGATTAGCTAATTACTGGTCCTTTTCAATCTTTTCATAATTTCTGAACCTTTATAAAAACAACCGGTTTTCATTCAATTCTCCTTAACAAGGGACACAACTTAAAAAAACTATTTTTAGTAGTGTGCTTTTATATTTTTAAATAATTTGTCTTTTTTTAATATATTCAATTGTACCATTTTTAGAACACACATTGATTCAACCACCAAGGCAGCGTATGACCATAGATGATATGATAGAAAACGAATTTTTTGTTATTCCTCCACCGCCCGTACCAGATTTCAATAGAAGACGGAAGAACTCTTTGATGGTCTTAGCGACTAAATTCCGAAGAGGATCCACACCTCTATCGCATAATAATAAAATCACCGACCTGAACGACCCAGCTAATAAAAATAATTTTAGAAAGTGCTCAACTACCCTGCCAGACTCCGCATTGAAGAATTTTAACAATAGGAATAAAGTATGCGCTACGAAATATAATCCTAGCCATGTTAACGTTGACACAATTGCAAGTATCGTTGAAGGTAAAGAGGCAAACGGTAAGAGAAATGTAATAGATCCCAACATGAGGAAGAAATTATCGAATACGTCCAAGGGTCAATCGTTTGACGTCCAAATGTTACCTTCCACCAAGCCTGCCGTCAATTTGAAGTGCGCAGACGGTACACCTGTTGAACAAGGCAGGTTTATAATGTTGCCGACTTGCACTCACGACCTGACGTTCTTAAATACGCTCGAGGTGAAGACTAGGGAAAAATTAAACAATTACGGCATATCATCGAAGATGCTCTGCGACTGTATAGGTCTTAATTCTAGAAGTGCAATTATAGGTATTTATAGGGTCGTTATGCACCGTGTTTTGACTGAAGAATACATCTGGGACAGTTTGAGTGATCCGGATAATTTGGTCTGCAAGCGGCCTGTCGAAGTTAAAAAAACGAAAGAATTCGAAAAGAGGACTCTTAAACAACGAATTTCAAGAACGTGCGTCTTGCTCTGAAGTAATGAAGCCGTCGTTTGGTTATTTAAATGTCTTATTCTGACTTTGTTGCGCGAATCTCTGCGTAAGTCGCATACCGTCAATATACGGAGAGGACTTCCTTCATAGACAATGTCAGAAAATCTTTGCATTTTATGGTCATTGTTATGAAAAAACCCCGTTTTCTATGGTCTCGAATTTTTTTTAATTCAATGAAGGCTGGAAGTCAAATCTCGATTGTCAACGAGTATAATTATTTAATATAGTATTTCAGTTTCTAGTGTGTAAAATGTTAATTTGAAATATTTTTCATTGACTGATATAATTGCATTCCCAAAATATATGTTTAATCGACCAATATTCAACTCGCGGTTGTTTACTGATGTTTCAATGTTTTGTGATCTCTTGATTTAAAAGACAGTATGTAAGTTTATCTTCAGAAACTGCTGTATTCATATTATATATATATCGTTATGTAGTTAATGTAAGAACCCTTGGCAGCTTTATGTAAAAAAAAAATCATTATTTGTGTTCAAATGGTATATGAAAAGTTATCTCTCAAACTCTAGATAGGATATTTATGATATAAACTAGTTTTAAACTATTATTTGTATACATAGCTAAAGATTTATGTGTTTATTTTATTATAATATTTACTAGTTTATTGATTTTATGAAAGGGGATAAAACAATGTGATTATTTGTAACATAAAAGACGTTTTAGAAAATGTGACATCACGAAACAGAACTCATTTTTACTGAAAATAAAATATTTAATAACAGCATTATGTTGCAACTTTTAAAGTAAAGGATCAAAAATGTGACATCAGTCAGAGTGGAATGTGGTAAAGGACGGTGCATTAGTTAAAATACCCAACATCGTGTGAACTATTATAGTAATTTTATAAATCATAGAATTAACGTTTCTTCATATTCTATTGTACATTATTTTTCCCTGCTAAGCATAGATACGATCTCTGACAAATTGCGTTTGGTAAAAATAAGTCATATCTCTTTAACGTTTTTCTAAAAAATGAATTTCTATTCTGCTTGATACAATTTACGAGTGGCAACTAATCGGCACCTATGATTTAGCAACTCCCTGCGTAGTCACCAAGGGATATCAAATATTGGTTACAATATTAACAGCTGAAATGTTTTTATAAATCGATGTTATTCAAGTGATGATGTAGGCAACATAATTTTGCTATGCTCAACGTTGCAGTAATGTGAAGTTAAGATTTTATTAAAATGACTAGTTATAGAAAATATGCAATGGATTTAAACTTTGGTGAATTAGAATAATATTGTCAATTAAGACCTAACTGTACCACAATGCCAATGTTAATACCTGCCCTTTTCTTTGATGACCTATTCGAAGCTTTGGGGTCTTTAAATTTATGCTGTGATACCAACTCTATGCAGAAGCAGAATATCCGACATTTACACCACAATTTTTAATTGAACTATTTTATTAGATTCGCTTAAAACAAAACTATTTCATATTTTGTTAATTCATTGATACAGCATCACCCACCTCAATTCAAACATTACACTTTTATCTGCATGTTGCCATCTTTGCAATTTTACATTTAAGCTAAGATCTTCTGCATGGTAGTTAGATGTCTTTCTCTTGAACTTGATGTCTTATCTTATCATGCGATTTAATGCTAAATAGTAACTATCCCATGCCAAACATCACAATAATATTATTTACCCTATAATTTCTTTTATTGGTACATACAACTTTTTAATATTTTTATTGTGTCATACTACAACAGATGGCATCGCCACTAGTCTATATTCACACTGACTCTCCTTGTCCGCTCACTGTGCAGAGTTGTGCTGTATATTACAGATATGGATCAAGACAAACATACAAAATATATATTGTAATTATTTTTGCAGGCGTATGTGCATCCACACCATGAATTTGCTCTCTATAATCCGGTGTCATTGACAACATGAACTCCACTATCACTGCACACGTTGCACTTTCAACACTAGTATAGAATAGGTCCACTTCTGAGATTTTAATTATTTTTATTTATTAGTCAATTCCAACTTCCACAGTTCTGTGTATGAGTTAAATATTCTTTGCATCTAATACACGGCAAATGTATTACGCAACAATACGCTATCGTCTCTTATAGAAGTTATTAACTCCTTATCGATATCATATTGCTTGTTTCAATGCGTTGGTGAAAGGTGATCAGAGTATTCTTTAACCCTCCAAGGACGAGCGTGACCATATGGTCACAGTATACACCGTTGTCTATTGATCTCACTATTCATCCTTTTTCTATCTGAATATCGTTGCTATCACTCATATTTGGTTAAGGGTACAGACTTGAGTTAGTCATCAGCCGCGGGGACAGAAACGGCCATCAAAAGCACATGTGATTTTTTGAATTTCCTTTTTTTTTAAATAGATTTTTTGAAATTGTTAGTTATTTTTTTATCAAAATATCGAATTATTTACAGTTCTTTTGTTAATATATTTGTATTGAAATTATGTTGACCTAAAGAGGTCAAATTGTGAATATTTTAAAAAAAATCATGTTTAGCTATATTTCAACCCCGAATGTTTGCGTGCCCATACGGTCAGGTTCTTCCTTACTACTGTCTGTACACAATATTACACAGTAATAAAAGGATGAGCATGACCATATAGTCATGCGGGGTTTCTATACAACGACTTGGCGTTTTTTTTTTTTATTTTTTTTAGGAATAAAAGTTATCCGTGATTTCAATATGGCTTAAAAAAAGCTCTCGTCTCTGGAGGGTTAGAGAAAAAAATGTTCTTAGTTTTTGTTGATACACCCAAAGATTATTATTGTACAGTTATTGTTGCGCAAATAGTGTTTGAGAGAATAGTTCCTTGTAATTTACTTATTTAGTTTTTTATACTGAAAGATTTGTGAATAATCAGTCTAGGATATTGAAATAATGCAAATTGTTTTAAAAAAGCCCAATTTTGATTTAGTCATTATCATGACATATTACATTATAAAAGATGAATGTTGATAAATTGAATCTATAACGATTTGAGGAAGGTTTGTTTTGTTCGTCATAATTTTTAATCTTATAATTAAGCTGATAAAAATTTAATTTATATATTATTGTCGTACAGGAGAAAATGATGAAGTGCAAAACAGCACTGTTTGAGCGTTTGTAATCAATCTCAAAACTCATTCCATTCACATTTCCAAATAAGTTTCTTGATATCTGTCTGTACAGTTAGTAAGTTGTTAATTATTAGTAAGAAATGTGCGCTTTCTCTTGTATGACAGTAATTTGTATATTCTGATCTGCCTGTTATCTGCGATGAATATATTTAGTCAATAGTTTCAGTTATACCAAAACTCAAATATTAATATATGATAATTTTAATAAAATTAACCATATTTTCTTTGAAAGACTGCTTTAAACTACAGTAGTTTTAAAAGAGTTTGTATTGTAAAATTTCCACTTCACACTTTACCGACCGGGCGGAAAACTCTTAACTTGTCATAATTTAAGATTTCGACTGAAGGTGCTTGGTGGAATTTCAATATTAAATTTGAATCGTTCAAATTCTGTACACTCCCACAGATTTTGTCACTAACGACCCGGGTTTCGCCTTTCGGCATCTTCAGGCGTCAGTTCAAGTTCATCCGTGCGCTTGAACGCCTGAAGATGCCGATAGGCGAAACCCGGGTCGTTAGTGACAAAATCTGTGGGAGTGTACATAATCTTAACTTGTCTTTGACCAAGACTTATTGGGAAATCATGGACAACCACATTGAAATCTGACTCCAAATTTTATTTCCTTGTGTTGTTTTTTTTATAAATCTAAAAATAAATTGACACTCCCCAGTCATTGGCAACTCACTGTAACCTTTTTATATCATTTAATCTAAAACGTTAGACACAAATCTCGAGTTTCATTTTTCGGCAGTGGCGGATAAAGCAGTCGGGTGGGCCTAGGCGCAATATAATCCGGAAACCATATTTTCAAATATCAAAAAAGCGTCACAATTTTTTTTCATATTACAAATTTAAATAAAAAAAAAAATACATTTTTAATCTCTTCTAGTCATAGATATCTTATATTATCTAATTTCGAATGCGTTCCAATGAATGCATAAATTGAAAAACATTGTATATTATAAGAATTCCATATTAAATAAAAAATATATTATGGAGTAAATAAAAATATGTTAGAATATAAGTTATTTTTGAGTCTCCAAGCGCGCGCCTAATGGGGTAATCCGCCACTGTCGATCGGTAAAGTGTGAATTATGTTAAAATTTTATCTAGTGATAACCCAGTAAACAAGTTCTAAGTCAATAAATTTAATAGCTAAATAACTATAAGCTCTTGAACAGGATGATAAAATAGTGTGCATAAAATTTGTTAACTATTGCTGATGTTTTATTAAGAAAATGTCATTCCATTTTATAAATAAATATTTAGCAAGAAGCATCTGGAATTTATGTAATACTTTTTTAATTGAAACTGCCGTCTAGTCTAACCTTTATTATCTCTTTGAGAGTATGGCAACAGTAGACAGGTAAAATCTGTATGCTTATTAGACAATACTGGAATTCTTTTATTCATATTTTGAAGAAAAGGCATTTAAATTATATTTAAAAATGCTTCAGGTTACTATTTAATTCAATGGCTGCCAGACGAGATTTTTCGTGCTCAACAATCCAGTGACGAGTTAACTCGTCAATAACTAACTAAATTGATAATTGCAAATTACAGCCGGTAATTATGTACTTTTTTCTACGGCAGCTAATAGGTTAACAATAAGCAGACTTAACTCGGTAATATTTTTCAACTACCTATAAATGCAAGAAGGGTTTTCAAATTTGAAAATACTATGATACCTTTATCAAAAAATGAGGGATTCCAAATACTCATCGAAAACAAATATACGAATATTCAACATTTTTAGTACTCAAATAATATAATGTATACAATTCATCATATATACAGAAATTGGCAAGTAAAAATTTCATAGTTCTGAAAAAGTCTTACTATAAAGCCGCTAGCCTTGATATTTTATGTTACATAGATAATTATGATACCAAAATATAGATGCATTCATGCCGATCCGACACAAATAAGACTACAAACTAATAGGCAGGGAGACTTTATTACTTACCATTAAATCTGATTAATTATAGACTAGTTTTTCCCAAACTGGAACAATAAATGCACCAACTTAGTTATTCAAGACAATGAATTAATATTCGATTATCTCATTGCGTACATATCTCACATACTTACCAACTCCTGCCATTACGTTGACGATACATTCATTATTTTTTTGTAATATATTTCTTGGTAAATGAATTAATTTGAGTATTATGGTATGTAAATAGATCATTGCAGATATAACACGATGTCGAATGCCTTTTTTTATCAATCTACTGGTTTAATAAACATTACTAAAATTAAGGAATAGCTTATCAAATATTGATATATTAAAAAAAAGAGTTGAATATATCGGAGTGGAATCCCTAGTTGCAATCTAAACATTATTGTTTGGATGCAATGACTCTAAAAGGCAATTTCATTTTTATCTCTCTGATAGCGTTGGATAGATAACATGACGGATTTGACAATTCGAGTGCTCAAAAATTCCCATGTATCAAATAAATGTAATAATACAACAATCTAATTAATGCAGCAGTTCGTATAACTTCTTTGAAATTGTAGAATTTATTTGTCTAATAAATGCTATTACCAGGAAAATATTGCTCACTACAATAAACAGAAGAAATAAACAATTTCTCAATGGCATGTATAATATTTGGCACCATTGATTGAAATCTTTGTTTTTGGTCTATAAACTTATTAGTTTTGAACAATAAAGAATGATACCATAACCACAATATGTCAAGGCAGATTTTTTTGTTTTAAATATTTTAGACTCAATAGAAGTTTGTTTCTAGAAATTACTACTCATATACGTGCATTGTTCTCTCTATGATCAAAAGGACTAATCAATCTGATTCAAAAAATAAAATTTGTACTGATTCCACTTTTATTTAATAAGATCAGGATTGGTTTTGCTCATGGCGAGCATTATCAACTGATACAGAGCATATTAGTTATCTAGTCAAATACAATGCCTTTCCACCAAGTATTGACAGTGAACACCCTAAAAGTTATCAATCCGATGACGAGTGAAATTATTAAAACATAGTTCAATACATAAAAATATTATCTTCATGGGATAGCTGATAAATGAACCGACTATGCAGTTAGAGGTAGATACAACTTAGGTACATGCTACGTATATCTCAAGGTAGTCTGAATCTTCCATGTCTCTTCTAATCCCACAGATAGTGTTGCCGACCATCCATATAATGTACTCTGTGTAACTAGTCAAGCGACGGAAGATCTTTCCGGTACCGGATTGTGGTTTTATGCTCAGATTAGGAAGTGAATGTGGCTAAAGAAAATGATATACTATCGGCACTGTTGACGATTAATCCAGTAAACGCTTTAGTTGTAGTAAATATATGGTTATATTTTTTGATTTTTGTCGTTTACAAACTATATTTTTTGGTTCATCGAGTACCTCTTGAGATATCAAGAGATAAAACTTAAGATAATAATAATATCATATTTTAATATAAGGATAGTTACCATTAAAGGTTTTTTTAAGTTTTAAACAGATACTGCCGTCAGGTATTAAATGTTTTTGAACAGATTATCAAAGCATTATTCAATACCTTTTCTTAACATTTGTCAAATCCATTTTGAAAATATATTTTAATCTATTTAATTAGATATTCAAATTTAATATAAATAGATTATAAAGTTAGATATATTCTCAATTGACTTTATATTGTATAATGGAAAAATCAATTACATGGAAATTTACCATGAATAAAAATCATCAAGAAACAGTATTATTTCATTTAAATACCATTCCCCAACATAAGTTACTCCAAAATCTTTTCAACTGGGAAGAGAAGGGACTTTGATATGGTAAGTAATATATCCTCGAGGACTGACATCAAAATAGGTTTAAGCATTTTTACCTACCCCATTTGCAAAGTAATGTCTAAGACAATGAATGCCTGACCTATATAATTATAATCTCAAAAGAAAATAGAGCACAGAAATGCTGTTCCAATTCAATGTAAGTGACTTTTTAACTTCATTGATAGAAAAGGGGTTTAAATTTTGAACCGTTGACATTTAAGGATAGGACATGTTAATTTTTTTGCTGTAACTGAACCAACACCACACCGTTAATTGTTCGCTTTTATGGTATACAATACTGTTGTCCAATTCATGCATCATAGCAAAAATAAATGTTTTAAGCAATGACTTTCGGAAGTGCTATTTGAAACAGGATTGGAATCCTGCTCAAGTTTTATTTTGAAGTCATGTCTACCACCAGTTTTTAATATATGGATCCCCAATGAAAGTAATTAAGTTACTCATAAAGATCTTTTACAATTAAATGTAGGATTGATTGACAAGAGTGGCGGCCGGTCAATGTGGCATTGGATCAATGCACTCCTTGTGTAGTGGCAGTTATATTTCATGAAATAATATTCAAACATAACATTTATACCATTCCTTCATTTTAAATTCAATAAAATAAAATAAAATTTTCTATAGACATATTTATTATAGACAATAAATACATGGAGAATGAAATGAAATATAACCGCCTCTGCATATACAAGGCGTACATTGATCAAATACCACATTGACAACATTTTAAAACTGGACTCGCAACATGAGGATGTTAGATTGGACGGCGGGGCTGAATTGATAATGCAGTTATCATAATAGAAAATGGTTTTATACAAATATATTATTATAAATATAACATTATTTATCATAGTTTCTATTACTACTGAAGTGATGCATCGATCGACTGACAGTTACAATTAACCATCTCAGTGATCGACGTCAAAATAAAAAATTGACACCTAAATCATTAAAATAAACTTCACACAATAAAAAAATTTGGAATGAATGACTCGAGAAACATGATTGATGGCAAATAAAAATAATACTTCAAATAACATGATATTAAGATTATAGTACTCGGCACGCGTGTGATTTTTTCTTAAAGGAGGAATTATATTTATAACTAAGATAGGTTTCTCAAAGCCTTTTGTAAATGCCGCAATTGAATCAACCGAACGAATCGGTTATCCTTGCATAATAAGGCGGACAAAGTCTTCATAATTGATGTTCCCCTGAGAGTCTTCCTGTCCTTGCAGTAGTTGTTCAACCTGTAAAATTTAAAAATAAAAGGTCACTGAATGATTTCATCTTAGTTTAAAATAAGAATTTTATTGTAGATATTAAAAAAAAAAGATGCCCAAGAGTATCATATCACTCCTATCAGTATTTGATCTTCAGGTACACATATAATAATCGCGGAAATAGTAATAAAATACAAATACATACACACTTTACAGTTTTACAAGACACTAGATTGTTTATGCTAGCCAGCAATCAATCAAAGACCGTTCAGTGTATGTCATAAGGACATAAATTTAAATATTTTAATCATTCCAGCTGCTATATATGTACATATATTATATTCGTGTGGAAAAGGGCGTCAAGAATATGCCATAAATACTACCAGTGGGGTAAGCAAGAAGTTTAGGGCCCTCATGCAAACGTCACACACGAGGCCTCCCCGCCCAATTTGTTTTATTGAACATGTATAAATTTGGGCCCTCTTTTCACTGGGCACTCATGCATTGCATGACTGCTATGAGGTGGCTATGCCGCCGAGTAATGCATTATTAATAAAGGAGAAATGGACCAGCCAAATTAACAAATTACATGTTGAAGTATCACATTAATAGAAAATTCTCAATACTGCAAATCTAGTTTAACCCTTCTGAACAGTACCAATTTTGTACAATGCCCTTATCAAATAAAATTATACAAAATTCAATCATGCATATTCAAAAACATAAACAGAGTAAAGCACGAATAAGTTTTATTTCCCAAAAATAAATTTTAAGTAGACACCCGCAAGAAATTCACAAAACAAATATTCGTTTACATAATAGAACCGCCTGCTGAAGGGGTAGTCTATTTTTAATTACTGCATATAATTAGAGATAATTCTAATAGTTAAAAATGCAGACGGCAAAAGAAATATTTAAGGAAGTTATCCTCTTCCAAGTATTCCTCACCTCATCATCACTCAATTTCTCTCCCAACGTTGACAAAAGGTGACGGAGTTCTGCAGATGATATGAAGCCGTTTCCATCTTTATCGAAGTGCCTCAAACCTTCAATGAAGTCATCGGCGGTATCTCCAGAACGTGCTTTTGATATCGCCTGAATAAAATAAGTTTGATGATTAGTCAGTTTAATTTGCTGGCAATTATTGTTATTTATTGCACAGGCAGTATATGATTATTTAGCAATATAATAGATTTCAACATTTAACTAAAAGAAACTGTGTCAGCAAAAGGTGTTACATTATATCACTGCCTCTATTTATTTAATGATACGATTGTTTCTGATACCGTATTTGATGTGCCAAAAATGATACAAATTTCAGACTACAGTGGAACCCCCAATTACACTACCCCGAATTAAGCGCTGGCTTGAAATTTTAGCCGCAAATCTCCCAATTGCACGGTCGCATTCCATTGTCTTTACTAAGAGGCGGTCGTCTGTGACGTGCATACAGTCAAATGTTGGCATGCGTCTGTGTATTCAACACATGACAGGCTATACACGCATAGCTGTGTGCGGGATATTTACTACTACAAAAACTAAATATTTCGTCCAAATTTTTGTTTTTGCAAAACTAAGGGAAATCTTCTCAAGAGATTCACAGTTCAGATTCACACCCCCAATTACACGGTCCCGACTAGTGTAAATGGGGGTTTTACTGTATTATGTTAAATACGATATTCCAAAAATTATTTCAAATGTTACAGCGTGAAAAATTTCACCTTACACCCAATTGACATTAAAGAGAAAAAAAAAATTTGACAAACTATGCAATTTCACCTCATTGCTATCAGTATAATTAACGTAATCAACATGGTATGTATTATCTTGATTAGGTCGAAGGAATTAAGTATGCTTAGATTTTAGAGAAATTAACACTGACCTGGTAGATAGGTAGGAAGACTTCGAATGATATTCTTTCATCAGGTTTCAGTTGGTGGGTGCATTTCTTCACATCGGACTCAGTGGGATTTTGACCTAGCGCCCGTAGTGCGTCACCAACTTGGGCTACGTGAATTTTACCATCTCCACGAGAGTCAAAAAGCTGGAAAGCTTCCTGGAACTCTACAAGAAGATAACAATTATTCAACTTCATCACATAGATTTTTTTTTTTTTTTTCAATATTACATTTACAAGTATTGTTAAAATAACGCAATGGTAGCATTAGACAAGTTTGGCATTGGGCATTGAAAAAATTAACATCATGATTATTCTTTTGACAATAGCTGTGTTTAAATAGGTCCATAATTACTGCCATACTGAATGATGTAATATTTTTTACTTTCGTTAGGTTTAAATATTATTCTCATTAGTTTACATCATATTAGTATATGTAAATTTGTTTACGATGAATTCAAATATTTTAAATCTGCTAAGAGTTCTATTGACTATTGAATATTGACAGATTCTAGAATCGACAAGACATCAACGGTGTTTTGATATTTTGAGAAATAAGTTTTTGTTGAAAATCAAATACGAACGAAACACGATTATGATTTTTTTTAAGCCTTACACATTTTAATGATTTAAGGGTTAACACTTAAGCATTAACGCGGAAATGGTCGTTATCCGTTAAACCCCGGCCCCGCGCTAGCGCGGGTTTACACACGTGGGCGTGTAATCGGTATCCGTTAAGGCAAAACTAATTTATTTCGGGTTTTTGTTTTTTTATGCTACTCAAGAGGGTTTGCTGCGTATGTGTATTTTTTTTGTGTCGATTTATCTTATTGGGTGAAAATGACTATTGAAATAAGATATTTTTTGCTTTAGAATACTTAAAATTAAAATATTTTACGAGTTGACTTTTTACTTTTATTAGACATAAAAACATACTGCTGTTCGTTTATATAATATTCTGAAATATATTTTAAATAAATTTTAGTACATTTGTGTTGGTCAAAGACAACACATTCTCGTTTCTGTGATCGCGATATATTTTCTGCTCTTGTTTTATTACATTCAGTGTTTAAAAATTTAAAAAAATGTTTGTGTTGTATAAAAATAAATTTTAAACGTTTTTTATTGCAACTTGTTAAATATTGGGTTGGCTTGCAAGACGATGGGTGAATGCGTCATGCATGCCATACATGAACATTTAATTGATTTATTGCGTAATTTATAAGTAAAAGTGACAGTGTTGTTAATATATATTTTTAATCTTTTGTATTTTGAAAAATGATTTCGTTAAAAAAGTACATATAATACGTCAACGCAAACAAATGTTACACAGTTTGAGATTTTCTGGATGCCGTTAAAATCAAACAATTAAGGGTCATAATTTATTGCTTCACATGGTTATGGGCATTTACTTTAATTACGCGTGTGAAATTTTTATTATTTTCAGTTCTTTTCAATGATGTCAACATCAGTGAAATTATGCATGCATCACATACTCGCTCACAAGACCATTCATTGTTTATTTTCATATGTACGGCTCTTTGCTTCAGAGCCCTTTTTGTTTTAGAGAAATGTGTGGATTAAATAAAAATATATGATTTTTTAAAGAAAAAACGCACGAATCCGGCTGCATGTGCGAAATGTGCGGGTTTAAGCGTAACTTTGTCGCTTAACTACCAGTTGCTCGAGTGTTAACAATTCAATAACATTCATTGAATAGGATAAATTGAATGGAATTTTAATTCTCCCAATGCTTATCTTAAGCATTCAACAGCTGTAACGTAAAACAATGGGAACTGCATGCTTCGTCTAAGAAGCAGATGTGCTATTATCTAGTGCAGTTTTTTCCAAACGGAGATCCACGAAGTACAAATAACCGTTAATAAGAATTTTGAGGTAAAACAAAGGTATATTGAGAGTTTAAAGTCAAACAATAGTATCTACAAGTGATTTTATGTTGACAACACAACTTTACATTTTCATCAACGTGATAGTCAAACGTTAGGTATTTCGTTGTTTTATGCCAGGCACTGAAAAATGCAACGGTCGTCAGTGCACATTCACATCCAGATGGAGTGTTACTCGACTGATTTCAAAATATAAAAATAACATTAAAAAACTGCCCAATTTGTATGCGTTCTCGAACATCAACTTCAATTATCACATGACCATTTAGTAAATCCTCTGAACAATGAAGGACCCAACCTTTTTAGTACTGATATTGAAAAAAAGGATTTTTTTTAACCATTTACCAGTACATTTTTATTGCACGTCACACTCAACATATTTAAACAGCTCTTGTACGTCGTACAACATAAGTACAATAAAGTTACGCAGCTAAATTGAATTATAAAACGCTAATAAAATGAATGTACATAAATATCTCTTGAAGCGATATCCTCTCAGATTGATGAAAATGAATCTGTCATGTACCTTGTAAAATCAATCATTTTAACAAATTACATCTGGATTGGATGTGAGCTGTATTTTAATGTCCCAGATGGCGAAAACCATGACTAAGTGATGTTTTATAACACCACAATGATAATCATAAAAATAATATGTTTTGTATTTCACCTTCCACGGAAGTTAAATTCAGTTTACCAGGTGGTTCGTACATGTACATTCCGTATGCACAATGATTAGAAAATTACACGTCTAATTCGACGAATTGCACTTGAGTAACTGCAGCGAAATTTGTCACTGTCGTAAGCAAGAGTGGAAGACTCGACAGTTGGTCGATCACTTAGCTGACATCGAAAAAATACATCCAGTTGATGTACATGGTCATTCGAGTTCGCAATGTATACATATTGCTTTCAAAATACGTCCATATATGGAATGTGGGGTATTTCGATTGCAGACTAACGTAAACCGAACTCTGACTCATGGGAAGATAACGTTACACATGCGTCATCGAAGTGTAAGAAAAGCTACAAAGAAATTATTTTTTAAGCACAGTGAAATAATAAAAAGAAGAATATGAGCCCACTTCATTATGAGATTACATATTATCAATTTTGGTGAAGTTAATAAAATACTTTTCATAAAAGTAAACAATCCATTCATACGTCCGTTGAAATTTGTTTCGACGTTAGGCGGTGCAAGGGAATATGTACAAAAAACATGATTTCGCAATACTCACCGGCCAACTGGTCTTCTGAATAGCTCGCCTGTAACAAAGGAAATTAATTTTGTATTAATGATGGTTTGCTTACGTTTTAATGATGATAAACTATAAACATTTTTGGTAAATGCATGATAATTACCATTTTCACATGTAAACTTGGGCGCTGTCAGAATTTTTGACGTCACTAATATTCGAATATTTTTGACAATTTTATGTGCTACCTTCTGCCTCTAGCGGACGGACTGCAAACTACCGATAAAAACCTGCAGATAAAGCAGTAAAGTTTAATTTGAAAATTAAATAATGAAAATTTTTATGCAATAAAAAATACTTACATTATGAATAATATAATTTTTATAATCTTCTAGTTTTTAAATATAGTAATATATATTATCAATAGTAAATATTTTTTAATATTCTTGTGAATATAAAACCATCAAAATTCCATTGAAAATGTCCAAGAATCTTATTAAATTTACACTTCAGATGTTTTTTTGTAAAATTTATTTATGTAATGTTCTTTGTCAAATCAGAAAAATATAATATCATCAAGCATTCTCATATACATACTAACAAAGTGAATTCGGATCACCATAAATTATTTTGTCTCCTTGAACTTGGAAAAGTGTGCCTTAGGCTTATTTTCATAGATTGTCAATGTGCGAGAATCGTTATTATTACTTTACTTTAAATTGCTATCTTCTGATTATTTTTTAATCTGACGTAGTGCAACATACTATACAACTAGTATATTTGCAGTAACGACTCTTATTTCCTTTTTTAAATTGCTCCTACTTAACATATCTGATTTCATCAAAAGTAGATAATAATAGAATTTAATTTTAGATTTTAAACAGTATTAGAGAAAGTAAGCTTCATAAACATTCATGTCATTGAAGCAGATACGTAAATTGGTTGAAAATCATTTTATGATTGTGTCAGTACTTATATTCAAATCTGTGGACACCTCAACCAAAGAGGATAGTGTTGACCACTCGACTATAGGCCAAGCATGATTTTTGTAAAATATATTTAATAATAAAAAAAAATGTAAAGATAGCAGATCGGAATATTAGACATTGGCTTGTACTGTCATCTCCTGGCATATTCAAATGAACTTGCCCTCATATATTAAATTCCCAGAGGCTGAAAGCATTTTGCTCATTCAGCTCAAACTAAATTCAATCTGTTCAACGCTTGCTTTTTACCAGTGCTGATTTGTTGTAATGAATCACGGCACCTGATGAAGACTGTATGTTATTGCGCATTGATAATTAAATAATATTTTTGTAGAATATTGAGTAATGTAGTTTGACTTTGCAAAGAATTCGGAGGTCAGGTAACATACCAGGCTGCTCCCCGTTACATTAGTAGTTGTGGGAGGACATTATGACTGATTGGGATATATTAAGGGATCCTGGTATCAAAACTCATAATATCAATTTTTGAGGTAAGTATGCCAAAATATTACATTACTACATATCAAAAAATAGTCTGATATTAAAATTTACTTTAAAAACTGTCACAAATCATTATCAGTATTTAAGCTCACATTTTTAAATAAAAAATATGATATGGTTAGAAAGAACCAATCAGCAATAAGTCATTTTTATGGTGTAATAGTTAATTTTGCATCTTAAGAAAGTGCTACTTTTCACTTTCGATAAATATTCATTCAGTAGTTTATAACTTTTATTATAATTACGAAAAATTGTGCTCCTGTGGTATTTTGTGATTTTCTTAGGACTCAATTTTGGAGAATGTGAGTTACGATACTAAGCCACTCATAGAAGGTAACCTCCAAAGAAATGCAGTACTGCTTGCATTTTCTTACAACTGGTGGGATGCTAAATTAAACTACAATTAAATTTTACTTGGAATATATGCCGCCTGTGTGGTTGAGTGGTCAACATCGTTGGCTACCGCTACGGAGGACACGGGTTCGAATCCCTGTACAGGCAGTTTTATAAATTGATTTTTCAATAGATTTATGAATTTCTGTTCAAAGGCATGGATGTATGTGATGTCTTGAATTCCCCCCTCCCACCCAACCTATTCTATGAACGGGGCGTATGGAGAGCGATTAGCTAACCACTAATCCTGTCCTTGCCCTTTCCTTCTATTCCTACTCTCTTTGGAAAAAGAGACGTTGAGCAACTGAGTAACAAGCAGTTCTCGTAGAAACATTTCTGTTGAGATAAACTCCATTAGGAGTCCATATGCTCCATATTGGGAGCGGACATGGAAAAAAAAAATTTTTAGAGGAAAGTGTGTCAAAATTATAATTATTAATGGTAAAAAAAACAACAAATGATTTTCTGTCTCAAATATATTTTGTTACACAATATGATTTATAAGTAATAAATGATATTTATAGATCATTCATACAAAATTCTTCAAACACCATGATAATGTATGTATGTATATGGAAACTAACTATAATATATCACATTTTATAACATTCTCCTTCAAAAATCCCACTCGCATGAATTTTCAATGTCCATCTCTGACAGTTTTTCTTCTAATAATACTGCTGGCAAATTATCTGAAAATAAAATATATTTCAATAATTTACAGATCCTTTGATTCAATAATAAATAAGGGAAAAAATCTAAAATTGAAATACAGTGGAGGTCCAATCTATAATTCTCCCACTGATTGTTTGCATTTATCAATACTTTTAAGTAATCTCGGCTAAGCACCATTTCTCATAGCATCAATCATTTATCATTTTCTCTTATATGTGGTATATTTTATTGCCACTTAACAATCAACCACATTCCAAGTCAATTTTGTTTATTTTTTGAAGAATATTGATCACTATTAGAAAAAGGTGCTCATCGAAAGCGTTGGATAACTCTGTATATAGGAGCTATAAGTAAAATAAGGAATTCATAATGTATGTAAGATATTCAGATGACCTGTTCTTTCCTCGATGGGCTGAGCAGCATGTAGAAGCTCTGCCAGGGAATCGCTCTTATGAATTTGTTTGAAAAAAGCATGTAAAAGTAATTGGGCAGACGTTGGTCTCAATGTGGGTTCCCTAAAAATGGAAAGAAGTCTATTAGCATCCACACGACGAGTGTTCTTGCCGAAGAGATTAATATTTTAAAAATATATACATTTAAAATTTAAAATAAAACCACCGGTAACATATTATATTATTGCCGAGTCGTCTCTCAAATTTAGTAAACAGGTTAGAATTCTTGCATAAAAAAATTACTTAAATCATTGATTACATACTAGCTCATGCAGGGCAAGCTTTTATTGTAAATATTGACCAATTGAATTTACAGTAAAAGTTAACTGCCTGGATCCCAAACGGATACAGGTGTCTAAGAAATTTAAAAAATCAAATAATTGGTATTCTAATGGAATACAAGCAATATTTTGATGAATATCTGTAGTGCCATCTATAGTCAATATAGGTTTTTAAAATATCGAATTCGAGTGAATATCAGACAAAATTATTTCCCCTCAAAACAAAGTCCTGTCCTAGCCTGATCCTTCTATCCCCCTTACTCTCTAAAAGAGAGGTTGAGCAACTGAGTAACAAACAGTTATTGTAGAAAAAACTTATGTTGAGATACCTCCGTTAGGAGGCTACATGCTCCACATTGGGAGCGGACATGGATAAAAAATAAATAATTTATCAATGGCATAACTATGTTGTAATTCTGACAGCACAAATACTTCTCGGATTCTGTGCTTATTCCGCTTTGATGTGAGATCTCCAACAATGTAACAGACAATGAAATTTGAACAATACCTCTGAAGGCATAGCTCCGTAAAGTGATGGAATGTTTCAGTCAATGTTCTAGTGGCGTATACGTGCCGCATTTGTAATGCACTGCTGCTTGCAACACTGTCTCCCACACCAGAATCTACAAAGAAAGTAAAAATATTGATCATATTTCATTTCACCTCTTTGAATGGAGCACCGTACTGGCAGAAGTTAGTAAGTAACAAAATTGACAATGAGGTGAGGTGCACAATGAGATTCTTGGATATCAATTCTTTGTCTGGAAATAACTTAGTAGGAGCAATTATTGTAGCAGTTTTGCAAAAACCTGACTTTACCGGGAATCGAACCCAGACCCACCTGGTCGATAGATCAAGCTCTAACCGACTAGGCCACAGCAGGCAACAATATTAGTATTGAGGTGGCTTTATGGTAGTCTATTAAGATTTACAGTTAATTCACGTTCCAATTGTCAGCATTTGTTAGTGACGTTGTGCAGGTGTTGTTAGTTATATTTGACGAATGTATCGAAGGATAATGGATTAATAAATTTTTATTAAATTAAATATCAGAGGGTAAAGGAACCTAAAACTACATTCTGCAATATGCAAAACTTCTTTGAGAACATCTGCAGCACACGCCAACTACGCAGTATCTCAATCGCTTTATTTCCTCTTATGATATACCAGCATTCTTTTAGAATAGTGCGTGAAGGTCATCTGGGAAGCCGTAATCTCACCTGAAACTTGATACCATACCTGGACATAATTTAGTATTTGGTTAAATTATTTACCGTGAATTTCTAATTCCTGGAAGTTGGTATGGGGAAACGTTGTGCAGTCCAATAGTTGAGGCGTATTTCCTCTAACCTTCTCAGTCAGCATGAGTGTAGTGGGTATATCCGAAAATGGTATCGCACCGTTAGCCAACTCACAGGCTACCATACCAATGGAATAAACGTCCGATTTCTCATCATATCCTCTCAGATTCTAAAATAAGAAATCACATTGAAAATTTAATTACAACATTATATGCGCACTCATGGTGGCATTGCGTCAGAATAAGCTTGATAATTTCAAAGTAGGAAATTAAAAAAAATAATAAATAAATTACACATCACTAAATATTTTGCCAATTTTATATTTTTGACACTTTGTTAAGCACAATTTTTAATTTTAATGTTTACTTTAATTAAATCTACTTCTGAACCAGAAAATATTCTGATTGAAATTCATAATATAATCATCATTGATAATATTTAATTTTTAAAAACTAAAAAAGTTCTCGAGAAGCCGTTTATATTCAGACTAATACAGTACTTTAACTTTTTCCTTACGGTGCTAAAAATCCCGCGCGCTCCGGTGATAAGTAATTTAAAAATCGGAAAAATTAGAGTTTTAATGAATATTGATTTTATTAATCATATTTCAAGTAGAAATGTAACAATTTTTGTTATGTTAGCGCTGAAAATTGTCTGAAAACGAGAAAAAAGCATCGCAAATATTCGGCAGTACTGCCGCATATGACAACTTACATGTTACTAAGTTGAATGCCGGCCACGACAATGTTTCATACCAGACGAGGTCAAACACGTGCATACAGTACACACACAGCGTGGTGCACTGGCAAACATCTCTGTATTGGTGAGTCTATCCCCGATATGTCGACAAATTATTTATTTCCTTCACTCCAGATGAATAATTATACATAGCAAAAATTTTATATAATTCGTAATTATATTACGGAGAAATACATAAATTCTGAGCACCGTATCTATTATATTTCTTATCGATATTGACATTATTTGAGTCGAATTGTAGTAAATACATATTGCAGGGAGGGAAAGGTTAAAAAAGCACATATCAGCAATATTGAGGTTGAACTTAATGCAGTAATTTTAAGCATGTTAAATGATATCTTGATACATCAATTGCAAGCATTGTGGAAACAACAAATATTAAGATATGAAGACACATGCTATGTCCTTCATATTTTACTTACTTGTTCCAATAGTTCAGGGCTGAGCCAAATGAGCGAGGCATTATTTTGCTGAGATGATGGCGGAAGACAGTGGAGAGATTTCTTTCTTTTACCCTGTAACAACAGAGACTCGGCACTACTCAAGCCACTCAGACAAACGTTCCCTGACGAACACACCAATATATGACTCGCACGTATGCCCCTGAAATTACACAATGTTATGTCAATCAAATGAAAATGCTTTTAATATTCAACATAATAAAACTGAGTTCTTCACATTATGATTAATTTACGTGAGCACAGTTGGATTCAAGTAATCAAATTAAATTTAAAAATAAATCTGATAGTTTGTGTGCATGTAGTAATTTGTAAATATTTCACCATTCAAGAAATGACATGCAAAAATCGAAATAAGTTTAATGACGATGACTTGAGATATTTCAACAATTCAATGGAAACTGTGATAAACTGAAAAAATCAATGGTTTGGTGACACTGTAAATATTCGCATGTTATTATTCATTTAAATATTCTAATTAGTTTCCTGCTAATAATAATAATTTTATATCGCTACCTCAATACCACAGCTAGATAACATTCGGTCATTGTTGTAAACATGAAATTTAACCATTATTTGATCAACATAAATTTAGGTACAATTATTATTGTATAAAATAAGAATGAAAATATGTGATTGTCTGATTGGGAACAATTAAATAATGTTCAATTGAATTGTATAGAACAAAATGTAGTTTCGTATTCAATAGCTGTATCAAAAATATGTAAAATCAAGTTACTTAGTTTTAATAATAAACTGGTGATGTATTATCAAGAATGTTTTTTCAAATAACTAATGTTAGTGATCAATACCTGTGAATATATCCTTTCTTATGTATGTAATCTAATCCTTGTAAAGTATCTCTAAGTATTATACAGCTCGCCAGTTCTGGAAGTCCTTCATTAAAGTATTTGTTGATTAAGTCTCGACAAGAGCCGTAAGTCATCAGTGGAGAGACAATATAAAGATCTAGGCCATTGACAAACGTACTGAAGTATGGGAGTATATTTGGATGCTGCAGTTGGCGAGTAGTCAAAATTTCTTGCTGAAAAATAAGAGCAATATTAATTATCTGCTTGCACATAAATAAAACATCTGTGACCTGAATATTTTAATCCTGAGATTTAAAGACACATCAAATGATGGCAAAGCAATAATGATTTAAGGCTCGAGACTTTTACTAAATAAAAGATTCAACATCAGGTATCATTGATGTTTTAGGGCTAATATAAAGATTTTTTCTCTCGCATTTAGTTTCACATACATATTAAAAACATTGTTTTATTGTACGGTGATCTAATTTCAGCCCCGATAAAATAAATAGTGTGTGATGTAAAATTATGTATTTATTATATACATCAATAATAGCATTATAATGAAAAACTAGGCTGCGCCACAGTAATTCCCATAGAAGTTGAAGAAGTCTTTAAACCTTACAGCGCCTAACTTTTATGAACCATAATTGGTAAGAGAGTTGATGACAAATTATACGTCAGATTCTTAATGATTTTCTTTTAAATGGCACATCAAAGAATGTGCCAGCAGATTGGTGCTATAAAAGTATAGGCCTAGGGGCCCAGCCAAGTTGCCGATTCGGGAATAAAAATGTTATCTATATAGTGACTTTATAGATTTCTGTCATAGTATCAGCAAATGAGCTTCTCATGTTATTGTCGATTGTTGTTAATAAATTTATAGAATCATATAGATGTATCAATAGCAAATTTAGGTGAAATTTGGTTTTAATAATGAACAATGTTTACTTACGCGGTAAAAATGAAATTTTTACAAAAAAATTTCACAAAGACCAATGTTTTGTTTTGGTCAGAATATATGACAGATTTCATAATAGAATTTTTTATAGCATCCCAAAATAATAAAAATTAAATTTAAATTAGTACTAAAGCTAAATTTTACACGATTTGATTGTTTCTATGTTTTGTTGTTGTTGCAAAAAGGTTATCATATTCGAACCTATCTGACGTCAATTTTAATGTCGGACGAGGACGAGATAATATGGGACATCGAATTTTATAAGCCACTTCATTGAGAATACTATCCATTATCTTAAGACTATTTTTCAAACCTTGTTTTACCTGTATGTGGTTAGCATTTTCTCGAGCTCTATCCAAATAAAATCTTTTTATTGCCACTGTCTGGTTAGATGGTTTGTGGGACGCTGTGTACACAACGGCGACACCGCCACAACATTGTACGATTGCTGAGTTAAGTTGATATTCGGCAATGTCTGACCCAAACATTGCGATTTATTGGTTTTATTTACTCCCTTATGCAGTGTTTAAGTGAAGTTATTGATATCGTAGAAACTTTGCGGGGTAAACATTTTCAGGTTAGTGTAGTTTTGACAATTGACAGTCATACGGAGATGGTGCTGCCAGTACGTGACAGATGATTTTTAAATTTTGAGCCTGGCGAAACAAAACATTTTCGAATAATGTAATGATTTTAAATTTCGATTCGAAGAAACAAAACATTGTGAAGGATATGAAAAAAATGACACGTTAATGCATTGGTGTATTTTGAGTGAAAATTAATAGAGCTACTGGTCTGATTAAAGCTTATTTTTAATAATACAAGTTCTAATGTAACGTTTCTATTTTAAATATTTTAAGCGAATTACAAATAAGTACTAACCCATAAACTTACCAATGCACTAGGAAAAATAAAATTGTATTATGTTACATGCTTACTTGAAATATGATTCATCTTGAAAGAACAAGATAATATATAAATTATAGAACAAAAGTTTCCTTGTATCGGATGTTTTAACAATTTCTTGACTTCGATTTAGACCACGATTTTCAACTTGTTCTGTGTATATAAATACCCTATTACTAAAGGTGACTACTTAGATATTTTAGAATTAAATCAACAGCTCTAGTAAACAATGAAAATAAAAAATACATAATTAGGTATATATTCGTTTAAAAAAGTCGTTAAAAATATGTACCTAAATTAAAAAATAAAAACAAACAATTATTTGGATGTATATTTTTCCGAAGATTGAATTTTTCATTATTGAAAAAAAAAAAATTATTCTTGATCTTGAATTATAATTAACTTGCAATATACAATGTTTCAAATTGTGATACGTGTAGTTTTGGGTATTGGATAAGTTTATTTAAAAATATTCGCATTGTCTTTGAAGAAAGAATTATAAATCTTCTATTTCTGTAATTGCATCAAAAATAATTGACCATTTTCTATTTATATAAATCAGTTATTTATGTATAATATATTTCGATACATTTGTTCTCATAATATATTTGTTCTTCTGCAAAATATTGAAAAGGTGTTAAGTCTAAATGTGAAACACTTTGCAGGACGGTATTCAATGCAGTCAACGACAGAAGCCACTTCATAGCAAAGACATACAATGCACGAGGGCTCAGCGAAAAGGGATGCCCAAATTTAGCAATATGACGGGGGTGAGAGGCTCATGTGGCAGAAAATTTTTAGGTACACCACTGAAGCTGTCAATGTTAAATGTTCTAGTGATGATGTGAAGCCGAAATAGGTATTAAGCAATTCAAATAATTATTGTGGAACTAAATACTGTACAATTCCCACTTTATTGTAAAAGAGCTATATACCATGTTACCAGTTATATAATGTTAATTCAATCACTTATAATTTAAATGATTTTTTGTATTTTCAACATATAGCTTTTAAACACGATCTCAATCAATTTTTGTGGTTGGAAAGGTATTGAATTGTTAATATAATGATTTCCGCATTTTCTAGATCAGTGATGGCGACCTTTTAAAAGAGGAAAGAAAATTTTTATTCATTAATATTTTTAATACGAGCCCGTGGGTTACTGATTCGGTAGGTTCACAAGGAAAGGGAGAAGAGAAAAAGCTTTTTTGGGTCAGTGTCTGATTTGTGGGTGGTAGGTTTTACAACCTCTGCTCTAGACCCCACACTTTCTTCGTTCAAAAAATATTATCAAAATGTAATCATAAATTTTAAGATTGAAATATTATCTTTTACTTTGTGTTAATATGGATATTGTATTATTTTTTATGCTCTGCTTTTAGATGCGGCTGAAGTTAAAAACATCAAAAACAACAGGCTCTTGTATTGGAAAATCTCCGTTTGAAGAATTATTTACCTGCATCAATTGACAACAGGATTAATATTCAGACTAAAAATAAAATGGTTTTGTTACTAAGCAATATTAAATTTGGTTGATTTTTCGTAGTAACTGCTTTGTATCTACGTCTATTTAAAGAAGGTTTTTTGTTACATCTGCTGATTAAGAAACATCATTAATTAAAAGTACCTACACTTAAATATAATTAAAAGAAAATACACAAAAGAAAATGGAGCCAGTGTAAAAAAAACCTGACCTTCATTGACAGATGGAGGTTTACAGAAATGCTGGTAGATTTCTTAAGGAAGCGAACGGGTCTAGTTCAAACATTAAAGTGCGGATAAGACTGTAGAGAGAATGTAAGATAATAAAAAGGATAAACAGTGGTGTTTTATTTCTCATGGTAGGATTGGATAGATAAAATGAAATGGTTTTCAAGAAAAGGAAATTCCTTTGAACACAAATTATTAATAGTATAACCAGTGACGAATTACCCCCAAGTGAATGAGGCGCACACTTAGGTCGTCTGAATATTAGGGGCCTCAATAATAGCTAATATAATATAACCCATATAATTTTTGTTCAGAGTTTAATATATTTGTATTATTTTACATGCAATTTTCTGACGTTTTAATGTTATAAGAAAAACAGGGTGTCTAAATTTGATAGTGACTGGGGCCTCCCATGTGCTTAATCCGCCACTGAGTAGGACGTGTAACTCATTGGGTGACTTGTTTTACCCCATAAATAGTTTTGAACGTGTGCTGGATTTGTAGAATTTTGAAAAAAATATAATATGACTGAGATGAGTTGCGTTTTAGGTTTTGTGAGAATGTTATTCGTAATACTATTATATTACTTTTAACGATGTTCTTCAAAGATTACGATTGTCATAGTTAACTAAGTCGATAGAACTTTCGTTCTTTGATTTACATTTAAATTAAATGTGGAAGTACATCACGGCATCACTTAATGAAAATCCTTTGATTGTAGTTAGGCCAGGAAAGTGATAAGCCACGGAGAATCAATTAAAATCATTATTTAAAGTAAAAAAAAATATAATTAAAAAAGGCACAAAACATTCATACGGTATGGTTTATATCACCCGATCCCACTACCACTTTTGTGATGAAAACTGGCAGACATTTAAAATTTGTAGCTAAATTAATTGTGCTTAAATTTTGTTATCATGTAACCCGTAATATAAATTGTTTTATTGCTTATGGCCTTAAATGGCAACATTGTTTTTCGATACCCGATGCGTGTATGGAGGGGGGGGGACACTTCCCGGTCCTGGAACTTGCTTCCAGAGACCTTTACTTGTAAATTCACTGTTTTTTCTTTTGTGGTTTTTTATCCGAGATGAAAAAACTGATATTTTTTCATTTCGACGAAAATTAATTTTCATTTTTTTTATCCGCGCGGAGTTGAGCATCAATTTTCTTAACTTTTATAAAAGAGTGTGAGCAAGCTAGATATTAAAATAGTTATTGTGTATTGTATTAATTCAAAATTTTGTCGGTTAAATATTGTATGTGATTAAACTTCGGTGATTGTAAATTCCTAAATAAACGTTTTCGTAACATGTGAGCGATCGTTTTTATTTAATCTACCTACCTGTTTTACGTCGAGTTCATTCATACTGTTATTGTTCTTAATGACTTTTGATAGTGGGGATTTATTCTTGGGGTATAACATTGTGAACAAAAGTAGAAATTTCTCACAATAAATTAAAGTCGCTCAAAAATAAATTACGAGTAATGTCAACATTATCGAAATAAGACACGTAACGCGTCGAAGATTGTTTTCGTTGAGTAAATTTATCTCAAGTGATTCTTGAATTCAGCCAGTCGATTAAATGGTTACTGCAAGTAGCGGTGAACAATGTTTCAATCGGCAACATTGGTAAGTGGTAATTATCCCAAAGAAAAGATAAGTTATTTTCACCAGACAGACTGTTTTTTTCATCTTGTATTCCTGGGCTTCTTAATCTTTTCGAACGAAACGTATGCATACATAATTCAATGCATTAATCTGATTACAACGTTTATTGAACATTTCGAATTATTTAATAAACTGCTCGGCGAGGATCGGAAATGATGAGGTAACGTATCTGGTAAAAAATAGCAAATGCACGGTAATGAAGTAAAGAAAATGCTGAAAGATAGCAGCTGGTATCCAGTTCCAATCACTTGATTCAGTGAAATGGTAATAGGCGACACAGAGCTTTGAAGTGTTTCATGGTTGTTACAGTCTCCACATATAAGATACAACGGCGAAGATACAATAAATTATATATTAAAATACATATAAACAGGAATGATTAATATATAATTTAATAATATTAAATTATGTGTTATATGTATTGTAAAACATGTAGGCTGACTTTGCTAAATCAATATTATAAGAATTAATGTATACTTATAAAGAGTTTTGTGAGGGATTCTATAATTATTGTTTGTTCACACATGCGGATTTTCAATCCTTTTTTGATGGGAATAAATATGGGAAATCCAATGAATTTGGGGTAAAAGCAACATTCAAATTTCTAACTGAATGTGTAAGGTGTGTTAAAAAAACTCGTAGGCTCTCTGTTATTGTATAAATTGTTTGAAATGTTTTGTTTCAACACACGAGAAATACGACTGCATTTGAAATTTGAAAAAATCAATGCGACTATTTTTTTGTTAAGCCGTGCCTTTAGCCAAGTGGTCTACGTCGTTGACGTTAGTCGTGGAGTTTCTGGATTCGAATCCCAGTAAAAACAGTTTCATAAATTGATTGTTCAGTTGATTAAGACGATGATGTCTTTTACGATACATTACATAATTGATAGCTTATTCGTAGTTTGCAAGTGTTTGCATTGAAAAGTGTTGGTCTTGATTTTGTGAAAGCTGTCCGCTGTCTATCCAACGTGTGGATATCTACCACGAGTACTGTATCCTAATAAATAAGTTGAATTGGAGTGTAATATTGTTAATAAAAAAGAAATTGGATGGTTCTTGTATTAAAGAAAGTGGAGAGGTAGCGTAAAGTCTCTTTTCAGCAAATTTAGAGTTCTGGTTGAATAAATAAACTCCATTAAACCGAGTTTGCTTTTATCTTTTGATAACGTAGCTTTTATTGTCTCTACGGTAGGGTCTATAGACACTAGGTTTTCCAACTGACAGGTCGCAGAATGGTTCTTAAGCGGCATCAAACACTTGAAAATATATTGAATACGTGAAAAGTAAAAATAAAATTTTCATCGGTATCTCTATGCTTGCGTGACATTTTTAAAAACTCAAGCGTTTTGAAACTGCGAAATTTCGATAAAACAATAATTTATAGACGTATTTGTGACACGATTGAAATATTTAACAAACTTCATATATAACTTTTCCGGTTCTAAGCTCAAGAAATGCGACCCCAATACCCACATTTTCTTAAATATCTATTTTAATATGGGTGATACAATGTTTATAATTAAGGTATTCTTATATCATAGTTTTTTGGACCTTTTGTAGTTTATATAAATACGCGATAACGCGATAACGAGATAAGCGCCCGCGATAAGCGATCGTTCGTAAGATAGCTAGGTTAAACTTTTACGCGCAACTTAAAATATGATTATTTATTAAAAAAACACGGATTTTTATAAAAAAAAATGTATTAGGAACGATGCAGAGAGATATTTTAAAGCACTTAGACTATTTTTTTTTTTGAAATTCATAAGAATAAGGCCAATAATGAGGAAACCACTGGGGTCCCTAAACGACCCCCATCGGCAGTGAAGTATTTTTTTTAGTCTCCGAGCCGCGAGAGATAATCACGGAAGTTTTTCGGGGAAATGGTTTTCTGTTTGTACAAGCCGTTTTTTGTTTTCAAAAATAATACACAAGTAATAGCATATAAAGAGGGTTCTAAGTAAGTTTATACATCCTTCTAGTGGTTGGTGAAAATGAAAACTCGCATGGAAATTGTATGTCATAGACATATTTCATAAGCCCTGAGGTGTTTACAAAGCGTTCTGGTGAATAAAGCATGGTAAGTTGTAGTTAATAAAATATTTATTTTATATAACGCGTATGAGATGATGTGTATTTAAATATTTATTTGTATAAGAGTATGTAATATTATTTCAAAGATAATCAATTTAAGCTTTTATTACAAAAACGGGTCATGTCAGGGTTATGGTTAAGATTTAAAAAATGGTATTTATTGAGAATATGAGTTAATATATTGATACTGGATAAATGTGTGAAGCCCACCGGAAGCTATAAAAAAATAAAGTTTGGAGTTGGGTCTGCCTTGAATTTGTCAGAATTGTTTTAGTTTTGTGAAAGGGAGACTTCAAAGTGCTCAGTTTTTGTAAATTTAAAATGTATAGTTCTGTAGCTTACTCAATTCACTAACAGATGGCATTCATACCTCATTCCTCGAACTGGACTGACCAGTTTTTGGACAAATGGCTTTAATTATTATGGATAACGCTTTTTGTTTATTTTCTGGAAAAGATTATTATTTAAAGCAACGACTGATATTGCATCATCATATTTCATTTGTCACTGGTTTCGTTACGTCGTTTTAAACGTTGTTTCTTTAACAAATGATTAAAATTACAGCAGAAACAGATTGTACGACAAATGACTCAACTAATTTACAACACTACAGATTAGGGTACAGACAGTACCTCAAAAATAGCTTATATTATATAATCCACATACTTTTTGTTCAAATTTTAATACATTTTTATAATTTTACATGGATTTTTTGAGGTTTTTATGTTATCCGAAAAACAGCGCCTTTACAATTTTATTGCGCCTAGGGCTTTTCGTGCGCTTAATACACCACTGGGTATAGATGTAATATAATAGTAACACACAATATGAAGACATAAAATAAATATGTATTTAATAATAAAATGTGTATAATAATATCTAATTCGGATTCGTAAAATGTGGACAGAAAAACCAATACTTCAAAGAGACCTGTCAGCAAACGCGTTATAACTTCTGTAGAAAGGCAATTTTCTATCGCGGTTTATAATATTCATATTTTGATGAAAATAATATTCAATACAAGTTATCGAACAGTCAAAAATTCTTCGACAACAGAGTTAAAAACATGAATTATTTACGGAAATAATTAGTGCGCTGTAAAATTATTATTACATGTAACTTAGTAAGAAAGTAAAATTAATTACTTTGAAATTTATCCGATCAGAAGAAAATGTTATAATACATTTGCAAGTAGGATTTCGACTATGGAAAGGAAAAACGAGGTAACCCAAACATAGCAAATTATACAGGAGGCACAAAAAGGTGTTTTGTTGATTTTGGGCCATATGCAAATTATGAAATATATACAACCTTGAAGTACACGAAAACTTCAAAACTGGTGTTTAATTGACATATTCTAATATTAATTAGAGAAATTGTCCAGGAAAAACCTTTTTTCAGTCTTTTTTCTTGGTTTCAATTTTCGCTAGCTCATATTTTTTCAAACTTAAAAGTTAATTTTAGATACTAATTCGGCATTTGCAGCTTACATCCTTTTGATAGAACGTGTATCAAGTTTGGTAAATTGTGATTTTCGAAAAAATCTGTTTTGAAAAAACTGTGGGTTACGTCGTTTTTAATATAATAATATTATGCTACAATATCTTTAAAAAATCAGGATCAGTGATATTTTTGCAGCAAGTTTATGAATTACACGTCAGAAATACATACCACTGATGTACATTCAGTTATTAAGAATTTGCGAGTTTAATCACAGACATTGAAACAATAAGCTGTCTAAATATTTCAAAAGTAATATTTATCAAACAATAAATGCAAAGTTAATTTATTAAAATTAATCATATATTTTTATCTGAGAGCTGTCATGATTCTAAATAGCTATCGTATGCCTTTTCGTTTAGATGTGTGGAAATTGCTGATCGAGTAATCACAATATGTACATCTACGTCTCATTTTCAGGAGTAGGCTACGTTGGTATTATAATGGAAATTCACCATAATAATATGTCGATAGGGATAGACAACTCAATAGTTCTCTAGCTTATTTACGTTGAAGATTAATAATGTTTGATCTGTTTCATTCTTGCATTATTTTATATTTAGTTTTTAATTACACAATTTATGTGGTGAATAGTATTTTGCATTCATGAAATGTATCATTTATTTAGGAAATATTCCATGAAGTTAAATCGCTCAACTTGTATTAAATTAACATAAATAAATGTTATTGAAACCTTTTTAAAACTAAATATTTGAGGGTAAAATATAAAGTAATTTGCAATTTTAAGATATTCACTGTCAGATCTTTGTGGAAAGGCTTCTACATTATTTATTGATCCGATTAGTGCATAATGACCGTTCTGACCTTAATACATAATGTGGATTTTTTTAAATATCTGTATAATTTTATTTCAGTCGAGCTCCGTAGCCTAGTAAAAAGAGTTTGGCTAGGCAATAACAAGTTTCGAGAAATGTACATAAAAAATAAGGATATTATAATTGAGGGTACTACTTGCTAACCCGGCTTATTCCTAGGTTGTTGAAACATGAACCATGAATGTAATTTAGTATTTTTAGAAATCAGTCTCAAACATGGCTTGACAACATTCAAAATATCATTCCAGAGTACCTAATGTAAAACTAATAGAATACAAGTACTTTTAAAATATACATTGTTTTTCAAAATGAAATTCAAGTTTTATTTTTAGCCATTTTGGAATAAGCCGTGTTTGTAAATAATACCCTATATAACACAAGAATGAATGTTTTAGGTATATTTCGCCTAAAATCGATCCCGGGAGACTTAATTAAAATTCTTCTTAACTTCATCTTCAATTGTAATATCAACTATTTTCAAGAATACTTTTAGAATAGAAAAGAATTTAAAAAATGGAGAGTAGCATACAATTGTACTGAATTAAAAATAATGATTTCCCCATATATATATATATATATATATAGAATAAATTAACTCTAAAATCCAAATAAGGGCAGATAACTTTGTTTCAAAAGCTCTCAATTTATCTGTGTAAACACTCTGTGGTACTTACAGTGGTGGATTAACTGAAGGGTCGTCTACGTCCGTTGACGTTCGTAGCAATTCCGTAGCGGATAGATGGGTCGTGGGCGTTATCCCATTGCCTCTCTTCGACGCTGTCAATATCAAAGCCGCGTAAGATAATACTTGGCCACGTCTTGTTGACAAAATAGACATTGCGCAATCACCGATGTGATTTGTATTTGATCCAGCGCAAAACGGAAACATTTACTATTTTCCTTTTCAATTATTACGATAGGAATTGATATTGTATCATGTAAGCCTTCATCCATGATCATATGAGACGGTTCTACATTTTAAGATATACACTTCACGTAAACTTTTTTTTATCCAGGCCCGCTCCCAATATGGAGCATATGACCTTCTAATAAAGGTATCTCAACAGAAGTTTTTTCAACAAGAACTGTTACTCAGTCGCTCAACCTTACTTTTTTCAAAGCGAGTAAGTAGTAGGGAAAGAAAGATAAGGCTAGAACAGGACGAGTGGTTAATTAACTGCTATTGCTATACCCAGTAATTAAAGGATAAGAAGGATGGGAGGAGAGGCAATAATGTGAATTGACATCACAAACACCCAGTCTTTGATCACAACTTTGAATTTAATAATTCTCAAATTCATTGCGATCTTACCGGGAACCTAGACATGCTTGATCGGTAGAGCAAGCTCTACCCAACTGAACCTCAGCAGGCGACAGTGACGTAAACTATGGTAATGGAAAATAAATAACTGATTTAATAAAGAATACACTATCGCCACTTGAAAAATTGGGTAGTGAACGACTTTGTCTTACTTGGTAACAGCGCCAAAGGTTGGAATTATTTATCAAAATATCCACATGCGGATTCATTTTTTTTTGCGAAACGGACTACAGGTTGAATTTCGTTTCTATTTATTATATTAGATAAATTGTGTCTGTCACAATTATAGCGTTCAAAATATATAGCATAATTTTCAAAAATTCGGTGTGTACTTCTATTTTAAGTAAATAGAAAAAAAATTTGGTAAATTCACCTCAGTAAAAACGTGTTCTGAAAATATGTATGTATTGATTTGAGTTCCATGAATGTTGAGCGCACTAAAATTATAGGGTGTGGTTTACTTATTTTCACAACACTTGAAATAACGTCTGGAAGTGTAACAGTTAAAGGGTTGCAGCAATGAGGTGGAACGACAACATGGAAACATCACAGGAACGCGGTTGCTATCAACGCTATCAACCCCGAGGCTATTAAAAGATAAAAAGAAACGAAAACACTCTTACTTCTGCAACATTCCGGCGTAGTTCACGACGATTTTCATTCGAATATACGGCAAAGAATAAGTCATAGATAGATGAGATTACACAATTTCTAGATCAAAACAAACAGAAATGATTTAAATTTTTAGTAAACCAATAAAATAATAATAAAAAAAAATACTAATGGTTCGTTCAAATTATGTACATTCACACAGATTTTGTCACTAACGACCCGGGTTTCGCCTTTCGGAATCTTCAGGCGTTCAAGTACACGGATGAACGGATGAACCGTGCACTTGAACGCCTGAAGCTGCCGAAAGGCGAACGAAACCCGCGTCTTTAGTGACAAAATCTGTGTGAATATACATAATTTGAATGATTCAAATTTAATATTGAAATTCCACCAAGAACCTTCAGTCGAAATCTTAAATTATAGAATTTGGTAGTTTTGAGATAATGTATAGCTGCCCAAAGTTTTGACACATTTAAACTGAGCTGTGAAAGACTGATTATTATTTGACTCATTTTTTTAGTCATTCATTTAGTCATTAATCTCAATTTAATTAGAATTTATTTTAACGTTGACAAAACCAATATTTCAGGTTATATATGTATTTTGAAAGTGTGAGAAGAATGTTTATTCTTCATTATTTACATATGAAGACATCGGTCTATCGAGAAAAATTAGTGTTTTTTTCTAATTGTACTTTAGTGGAGCTATAGACGACAGGTTTTCTAATTTAATGGGTAATATAAGTCAAGCCATACATTTGTGATGGCTTATCGTCTTATTTAACAAGGCCATCGATATATTTATCCAATGTGTAAACAAGAAATTAAATTCGTTTCTTTAATTAACAAATTTACTTTATTAGGCAACAGGCTTTGAATAGAACACGATATTTTGAACCAATAACGGTGTTTGAGTGTCTGATATAATTGTATGTTACAATTTCTGAGAATATTCCAAGAGATCATTGAATTTAATTTTGCTGGTAATATTATTACCAATATATATATGCTTATGCGTTGACGTAGTGCTTTGAAATAGTATTTAATTAAGTATGTATAACAGCGAACTAAGCATGTACCATGTTATGTTATTCTACGAAAAACGTTAAATCCTTGTTAACGTTAAATCCTTTTGCAACCTAAGGATGTTTTCATATTGTTTGGTAAATGCGAGACGAGGATTCTCATGTTCTGAATTGCTGACAGTAATGCCAAACAATAATTGATAGAATAACAAATTTATTCTAGAGGTCATGTAAAATTCTCAAAGTAAATTGCAAAATAAAAAATCATCTTTTATCTGTTTCTCAAACTTTTTTAATTTTAAAATTATCAAAATAACTAAAAAGATATTTTAAATATATTTGTACCGTTTTTCATTTTATCCCTTAATCAATATTATTATAATATACTTATTTAATCAACAATATCTTATACACACGCAAATGAGGTCATTTTATATCATACACTAAATGTTGTAAGCTATACGATTTTTAATTAGATATAGCAGGAATACAGTAATCTGTAATTAAATATGTAGATCATGTTCAAAAATAAATTTTAAACGATATTTGAATGGTTGGAATCAGATCTTAAAAAAAATATATTTTTTAAATTTTAAAAACATTTAAAGTTACGATGAAAGTATTTTTTAAAATTCTTTTATATTGTAACACTGCTGGCAATTTGACAAAAACAATAACAAGAACAAAAACAACAAGAACAAAAACAACAAGAACAATTCATTTCGATAGAGATCAACCATTATAAGATGTCCGTTTAAAGAGGGTTTTATCTTTGTTAATCCACTGTTTTTGACCCAGTGAAATATGATGGAATTTAATATTACTTAAAATACTATATTTTAAAAAATCAGATAGAAAACAAGAGAAAAAAAAGAAAAACTTTAAAACCAAATTGACGACCACCAATTGTTTAGCCTTGTTTCATTTATTTCAAATCGCTTAAGCTGGAAAAGTAGACAACAGTATCAAAGTAAGTGTGTACACGTTTTTGGGATACCCTTGATTATTATATCTATTCACTTATGGAAACGGCGATAGCAAACACAAGTCAAATACGTATGTACAAGATCTCAATCTATGGAAGAATTTCCGGCTTTCGCTCGCTGAGAGAACGATAGAGATCCTGAATTAATCTAAGACTTTCTTTGTGGTTTGAATATACCCACAATCAGAATGAGGGAAGTAGATATTGTTTAACATAAGCATAACATGCATTATGCACCTGCAACCAGATAATATGTGGAGTCGGAATCGTTGAGTCGTGCTTGAAAAAAATTAAAAACTTGGAGTTGTTTTTTTTAAAAATGTATATTGCTAGGTTCAAAAGTGGTCGCAATGCATGCTATTAAACTTAAAAATAATTAAAGTCGTGTTTTAAGTCAAGGTCGGAGTCGTCTTATTTCTTAACGACTCCACAACTCTGCCTGGAACTGGTATGTCAGCCGCGGATGTTATTCAGCCAAGCTTGAAACGTTCATTGAATTTCATCCAATAATTCCACGTGTATTTCACATTTCTCGATCCTGACGCTTGCAAATATTGCAGATAAGGTTTCTATTACATATTTTGTGTTCAACTAAGGATAATTTCAACGAGCTTGTGGTTTTTATTTATTTTCCCAAAATATCACGATGGAAAAAAATCCTTTTGGTTAATTAAGATAAATAATAGTAAATTATTTAGTTCCACAAGAATTTGTATCATCATGAGGCCAAAGTCACAACTAAATTGAAAATTAAAACAATTTTTATATTATTTTCCACATTATTTACTATCGGTCTCTGCGAGCTGTGTTATTATCAACTGGTAAATTATATAACGATATAGATTTATTCATACAAAGTGGAGTAAGAATAATATACATAAAGTGATTGAAAATAATTTGTAACTATTTCTGTACTTAGAAGGTTAACTACACTCTGTAAAAAAATCAGGATTTCTTTATGGCTTTTTAAATTTTTACTAATCCATGTCCGTTTTCAATGTGTAGCATGCGTAGAAATTAAATAATAAATAAATTGAATTAGAAAATTTGCTTACGAAATCTGATATTGTATATGAAACTAAAATTATTTGTGCGCTTTCATTCCCATAATTTGGTAATATATTATGTATGTATAAAGATGGCTAAATTAAATAATAATTCGTTTGACTATCTCAAACTTTGATTTATACATTTATTGTAATGTTTTTAAAGTATAAAGAAACAAAATAAATACTATTATTCGGTGAATTACTAAATTTGAATAGTTCAAATTTCATATTAAAATTCCACCAAACTAGAAATTCTCTATTAGGTAAATCACTGTCAATAGTTAGTGGAAAGGCATTTTGTTAAAAAATATAAATTAATTACAATTGGTTCATTCATTGGAATTTACTATTTTACAACATTAGGAATACATTCATACATTCGATTATAAAAACCATGTTTTGTCAAGTCAGATTCTTTCGTTTGTTAGAATGTAAAATTATATTTTAGTTTCGCGGAACTTTTTTTAAAATTTTCTTTCAAGATATTCTTTGACTACACGAGCGCATGTGTTTCATTGAATTATTCTTTAAATTTGTAAAGAGGTCTTCCAGTCCATGATTTTTCGCCTGAATTATCGGGTGGACAGAAATAAAAAGAGAAAAAGTATTTTAGTATTTGAAAAGTAAAAGATTTTTAGTCTTTAAGAAATTTCTTCGACACGCACTACCGACTTTCTAAGAAGGCGTTTTTATGTTACACGGCTTAAACTGTGGAGGTGCATTGACCGTATTACTGTTTTCCTAAAAGATACGAAAGCTTTTTAGCCGTGATAATATTACAAGGAATGTTTGTGATTATTGGAGTTTCTCTAAAGTGACAATAAGCTAGAATTTGTTATAATTATAATAGTTTAAAACAGAGCACTATACAAAAAATATGATTTAGATGCAGAGCTATCAAAAACGAGGTCAACAGGCCAAAATATTACACCTTTGTACGTGAAATACATAAAGAAATATTTCGACTGTAGAAAGGAAAAAGAACGTAACACACACATAACAATTTTTATAGGAGACATAAAAAACATGATTTGATGATTTTGAGCTAAAAGCAAATTAAGAAATATACATCATCTTGAAGTGCACGAAGATTGATAAACTGGTTTTTAATTAACTTAACTTAATATAAATTTGATTGACTTTTAAAAAAAACCTTTTTTCAAGTCTTTTTTCACAAATGTTAAATTATGATATTTAGTCGGCATTTTCAGCTAACACCCTTTTGATAAAACGTGTATCAAGTTGTATACATTGTACATCATCGAAAAAAACCTGTTTTGAAAAAAGGGTTGGTTACGTTCTTTTTCCTTTCCACAGTCGATATAATATAAGCAAAATCATAAATATTTTATGATTGATTCTTGTCTAGTGTTTCAAAATATACATTCTTTATTGATCTTTGAGAGGCCATCAGAAAGGCGTCTATAAATTTTCTATCGCAGAATTGTCATAAAAATAAATAAAATTATTTACCTTGTATAATGTTTGAATAAAAAATATTGAGCCCTATGACTTTTACGTCTCGTATTTTTATTAATAACTAGCTGGCCCGACGAACTTCGTACCGCCTCAGAATCAATAAATGTTGTGTTAATTTATTGGATGAGTTAAATTCAGTTTGAATGAATACTCAAAATGAATTAAGTTCAATAAATGTGCAAAATTAAAAATGAAAAGTATTTTAATTACATTGAAATGATGTTATTCACGTGGCACAGTCGATAGATTTAAAGGAATGCAGTGGACCAACGATTTGATTTTGAATTGTGAAGTTGAAATGATCCACATCTTTGTTATTTGCTGCAAGAATTGCTCGTTCACTCAACCAATTATGATGTTTGTGATTAGCAATGATGAGACGAAATTTCAAAAATTCGGCAAAAACGAAATCAATCCATTCGATTCGTCGACAGGAACACGGCCGTTACAGATAGTCAGCAAATGCTTGGAGAAATCTGCGGCAGATGGTCGTTTAGAAATGCAACTCGCATGTTTGTCGTTAGCTGAAGTTTCTTAACATAGCGCCACAGAGTCGATGTTTTAAGTCAAGCGTTTATTTCATCGGCAGCGGTCGATCTTGGAATAACTGGTAGTGTTTGGCGAAAATCGCCAGATAGTAGAATCATTGCGCCTCCAAAACATTTTGAGTCATTGCGCTGATCTTTCATAGTTCGGTTGAGTGCTTCCAATGCGGAGGAAAAATAAGCCACCATTTCCCTCATCAATTGCCTTCATTAAAGTATCATACACTTTTTGTTGGGGGTTCAACAGTGGTACATTCGTTCGAAGTGATTGGTTCAATGCATCTCGATCATATTCACGTTTACGTTCCGATTCTCGATTGAAAGCGTCGTTCATTCCTCGATCTGGCGACGCATCATGCAGCGCATGAGGCAACACATATCTTCGATCAAAAGCAACGCCTGGTTATGTATCTCCTCATTCACCTCGAGATCGGGATTCCCTGAACTGACGCGAATTCGGTGTAAAGTGTCTTCGGACATGTCATCCTTGTACTTTTTCCACAATTCACGTGGATTCGATGGGAAGCATGTCAAAAAAATGATAGCAAATAATGTGCGTATCTGACTTGGAGACGCAGAAACAATTGCTTCAGCGATTATCATGTCCCAATGAGTTTAGTTTTCAAGCAAATTGAGCTATTGACATGCGGCACGAAATGTTAGGCATACGACGCCATTGACAGTTCGAAATGATTCGAAATGTCGACCCGAAGGGAATTATTGGTTGTTTTTCAGATTTTTCATGTTCACAGAACTGAAAGACTCTTACATAATGACAGGGATCTTTTCAAAATTATTCAAATAATACTTTTTTATAATTTTACGAAAGTTCATTCTAAATTTTCATATTTTTTATATTACGAAATGACATTATAACAAAGAACGCAACATTTTCCAAATCTTCAATATTATATTTATGAGATTATCTTTCATTAGAAAAAAATATATATTTTTGTTTAATGTTCCACACATACAAACAGTTATACAGTCAATCCTGTTTTTATGCGGTAGATGTGTTCCACGAAATATCGCAAAAAAAAATCGCATAAAAAAAACTTGACTTCCATAGAAATAGTAGGGTGCGTTACTTAAATTTTAAAATCCGCATAACTTTGAAACAGCGAGTTAAAATATACACTAAATCGCAAAGTATAAGAAAATTAGGGGAAAACCACGGCGTAAAAATATTAAAAAATAGTCACTGTATGACAATTCTATGTGTGTTTTAAAGCATGTGGTTCTAAATCACTCTTTTTCAGAAGAAATAGTATGCGCATCAATTTCATAAAACTATGGTTGTTTTCTAACAATAAAATTAGTGATCAGAGTTTGTTCAGATTTTCTTTTTCGATAATTAATTGTTTATGCAGTTTGTTATACCCATATATATATATTTTAAAGTTATCGTTGAAACTTGAATGCGCGATCAGAATTTGAATCATTTAGAAAGAAATGATCTTCTAATTTACTGAAAAGTTTGATACCTTCTTCAATTATTTTCGCAGTGAAGAAACTGGAATTTCTTTCAGTTCGTCATTGTTTTCTGGTTTTTTGTCAATAATTAAATTTAAATTATGAACATCTTCGTCACTTATAGCTTTATCTGTAAGTAATTCGTCGATATAATTTTCGCTAAAGGTATCAAACCTTTCTTCGCCAAGTTCAGGTGCTAAAGTAATCATTTCAGCTGATATTACCGATGCTTCAATGGTTTCATCGACTGTAACACACCTAATTAGGTGGACTTAATTCAGCGATGGCAGATGCAACATGATTTAAACAGTCCGAAATCGTATTTTTTTTTCAAATGTCGGTTGTGTTTATAATTCTCTCTATTCTATCAAAAATACAACAATATATGCTCTCGATGTAATATTTAACATTTTTATATATCGTAAAATATGGTACATTTAAAAAAATGCATTTCTAAAAAATCGCATTACTTCGAAATCGCATAAAAAAACCGCATAAAAACAGGATTGACTGTATATAGGGATCAAAAATAAAATAATGATTTGATAGTATTCTATAACAATATAATATACATGAAAAGTATACTGATTTTTTTTTACATACCTTCTGATTTTATGTACTTTCATTCGTCTTTTCACATTTCAGTATATATTTTAGTGACGGTGATGAACATGAGACATAAATTCCTAAAAGTTTTTTTTTAAATGGATATTGAAGATTTAGTTTCGATTTAGTTTTAAGTTGGCATTCCTAACTTGATTAACAAAATGCCTCACATGAGGTAACACATGTCTTCGATCTAAATCAAAGCCTGGTTATTTATCTTTTCATTCACCTCGAGATCGGGATTCCTTGAACTGACACGAATTCGATGTAAAATGTCATCCTTGAACTTGTTCCAGAGCTCACATGGATTCGATGTGAAGCATGTCAAAATAATGATAGAAAATAATGTGCGTATCTGACATGGAGATTCAGAAACAATTTCTTCAGTGATTGGCATGTCCCAATAAGTATAATTTTCAAGCAAATTGAGCTCTTGACATGCAAGTAGAAACATTCGTCATTTTTCGGATGAACTGTGTAAATGCGACCAAGAGCATCAATAGTCATTCGGGTGATCAGGAACCGCAACGCTTTGCTTTTGACGTTAAAATTTCTTCGATATAGCGTTTCAAGTGTAATAACGTGTCATCTCAGAGTAAAACAACGTTCGTGCAAAATATTGTTGTCAAAAATTTATATACCTAATTATAAACATAACCTTATTTCAATATTGTCCGATTTTCTTTCGTTTTAATTTCATATCATCGATTTCTTTTATTCTAATCCATATTCTAAATTTAAAATTTTTTATAAGTCAGTAGTACGCAAAAAAAGCAAAAACAAACAAATATAGAAAACAGTGCGATCTGGTGGATTTTTCTGAAACCAGCTTACGACATTTTATCGTTTGATGAAGCTATTCGTCATTTGAAAATTTTATTCTGTATGAAGATATTTATTTTCTTTATAATTTCTTTTCCGTGATATTTTTCCGATGTTTTAATGCTTATTCTGCTATTCTAGGTAAATAAGAATTTTATAAATCAAATATCATTGAAATCCTTGTAGTAATTCTCGAGATATACGTGGTGTAAATAACCCGACTTTGTTTTATATATATAGATATATATGTATATATTAATAGTCGATAATGTCCGTCCGTCCGTCCGTCCGTCTGTAAATTGTCCCCGATTTTCCCTCCCCCTCCTCCGCCCCAGCCCCGCTGTCACCATTTTTTTATTCATACTAAATACATACTTTTTTCGTTTGTATATGGTCGCGATTTCGCCTTTTCGATGACGTCAAGAAAGACGGTCCTCCTCCTCCCCCCCCCAATCCTGCCCCGCTGTCGCCATTAATTATTTTTTTTATTCATACTAAAGACATATTTTCCCAATACACTGTTTATTATTTGACGAAACAAATCAAATCGCTGAAAATTCTCATACAAAAAAACGCCGCGATCGTGGATCGAACACAGAACTCTGGATTACCAGTCGAGCTCTCTATCAACTGAGCTAACGTCATAAATATCAAGGCGATAAAAATAGTGTATATAAATTAAAAATTTGAAAATGGAACGATATTTGCGATTCCTACTGACTTCGATTGTTTGTATTCAAGATTCAAAAATGGAATATTGTGACACCTGTCAAATAATGAACGTGGTATATTTTAAATAATATAATCTCGACAGTTAAATGCAAATATTCCATGTGTGTCATATGTATGCTGACGGCTATTAAATATTTTACGTTTTAACAGAGGGTATTTAGAATTTATCCCGATACTTTTAAATAACGAGTAAACGAGTCTATGCTTTGGACAAGGTAAATTTATGCTCAAATAGCGGCAAAGTTAGGATGATGGGAAAAAGTGAACTGAACCCACCCTTTTTATTGCATAATTTCAATCATTTTTTCTCTAAAATACATTGTTTATGCTTTCGATGGATTCGTCGGTAACTTTGTGGAAGTTCATTTGAATATAAAATAAAAAATAACTTAGATTATTCCACGTATTGTGCTACAAACTATGACACGTGTTTCGCCTCTTTCAGAGGCATCCTCAGACAGACTTACTTTTACTTACTGAAAGTAAGTCTGTCTGAGGATGCCTCTGAAATAGGCGAAACACGTGTCACAGTTTGTAGCACAATACGTGGAATAATCTAAGTTATTTTGTATTACTTTTTTATGCTTATTTATTGAAAAAACTTTCACATAAAATTAAAAGTTGATGACAGTTCCCACAAAAAATAATTGAAAACGTAAATGCACTTAAAAGTCAAATGGAAAAGTTTCACCATTTTTATGTTTGGTTCCCTTAAAGACTCATATATTCCTAAAAATAAGCTCCGTTTGGCGAATTAGTGAAGTTAATTTATTCTGATTAATTTGATAAATATGCATTTGATTGTAACATGGAAAATTTCATTTTTTTTTATAATACGAAAAAATCCTCCAGTTGGGGCCAACGGGCTTACAGCTAGTATATTATAAGACCTACTCTAAGATAATTTTACTATGCTTATAACCTTCCCGGAAGTGCAAGCAAAAAGTTTGTCAAAGTTTTAAAACAATCGGATGAGCGATGTTCGTACTTTGTGCGTTGCCAACGCATAAAGTACCTACAAACAAACATTCATTTTTATATATTAGATTTGAAAAGAAAATGGCAATAATTAATAATTGTGACTTGACAAAAAGTCTTGAGCGAGTAAATTTGCCGGAAAAGTCACATCGAGTCTAATAATATGAAGGGAAATGTAATAACTTCGTTGTGATGATCCTTGAAAGACGTCAAGTGTCAAGGTTTCATAACTAGAGATGAATTTTCACAAGGGTATTTCAATGTTGAAAAGTTTGAATGGCACGTATTGCGGATGGATGACTTTGATAATTTCTGCAAGTTAAATACAATGAAATTACACATCGTTCTTCATTCTTCGCTAAACAGAGTACAGTTGAACGATAACTGATTATTATAGATACGAAGAATTAATAACGAATGACTTAAATGTTCTGTAGCTAACTATATAAATGTTTGTAGTAACAGCTCTAAGCACTGAATAAAATTTTGTTTTTTCTAAAAAAATATATACTTATTAACAAAAGTATTGATATCTGATTATTATACCATAATCCTCTGATTTTGGTGAGGATGTATCATTATATGATGAATATTATGACCATTTTGATTCTAATTGAGAGAGGGTATGATTAAAACCAAACCAATATTCTGACGGACCTTACCTAGAGCATCCAATCCCGGGATCCTGTTCGATTTTATGATCCCGAAATCCCGGGACTGGCACGGTCGCGATACCGGGATTTCGGGATTGAGAATTTTTTAGCCGAAAATTGATACGATTTTGGAATTGCAAGAACTAAAAAAAATCTGAAGGAATAGTATAGCGAATTCAGGATTTCAAATTCTACGGTGAGCTAAAAAAATAAAACGAGTTTGAGTCAATCTGGGGAAAAAAGTATACCAAATTGAAGATTTCAAATTCCTCGGTGAGTTAAAAGAAATCAATCAATCCCGAAATCCCGGGATTGGAAAAAGGCTCCGGGATTGGATACTCTAACCTTACCAGCAAACGTTTACACTTCTTCAATTTTCTATGTCATATATATATATGTGAAATTATTTTATCAACATTTCATAATATACCATATTTGAAATTTTGTCAGAAAAATCCTTAATATAAACTTTTATTAATATTTTTGATACAATTTATTTGTATACATGGAAAGATAATTCTTTTTTTATGAATTATTATACAGCAGTCCTGACACGTTTTACAATAACTTATAACCAGAGCTGTGAATTCACAGTCGTGGAGTCGCGGTATTTTGGCCGGAGTCGGAGTCGTCAAAAATGAGCGGTTCGAAAAAATAAAATAGTTATGTGTATTCGAACAAAATATTCCAAAGTGTTGAGATTGCATACTTGGCTGACTGAAGATGATCTGATGAAATGTTAAATGTTAAAATGAAATTATTAATAAATCTTCGGAGTCGAAGTCGTCTTTTTTTTAAACAACTTCGCAGCCCTAGTTATAACTAAAGAATGATTATAAATTTAGAATCAATTTTGTTCTTGATTTGTGGACAGGTATCATTAGAAATGTAAAATAAACAAAAAAAGGCAGAAATCTACAATTATTGGGCACTTTTTTCAATTATCGGCCACCAAAAGATACAATTATTGGCCATACCAAAAATTGCAGTTATAAATATATTAAAAAATAAAATAATTGCTAATGATGTAATTTTATGTTCCCACATCAATATGAAGTGTAAAGTTAAGTGATTAATGCAAACTTTAATGTAAGAATCATTTGTTTTCATTAAATTGAGCTGAATGGACATAAATTTCAAAATCGGAAATAACTATAATTTCAAAAAATATATTTTTTAATCCATGTCCGCTCCCAACGTGGAGCATATAGCCTCCTAATGGAGGTATCTCAACGGAAGTTATTCTACGAGAACTGTTATTCAGTCGCTCAACCTCACTTTTTTCAAAATGAGTAGAAAAAATCTTGAATTATTAATAAGTTTCATTTTCAGTCAAATGTTTCGAATACGTAGCGTTTTCTATTTGAAAGTTAATTTATAGTACCTATCTTTTCTTTCAGTAATTGACCTGACTTTGTCAACGAACATTGTCTTTGTGCAGCAAACATTACATACATTGTTTGGGATCTGGTTACGATGATAAAGCTGGAAAGAAGATGCTTGTAAATTGACATGAGAAATTCTAAGAATTTCTTCGCTGTTAAGAAGAAGCTTCGTGTATCGTTGTAGACTATGTATACATAGTTTGATAGAAAATTTGACTACTAATAGTTTAATATTTTTTATGCATTTATTATTTAAATTATAATAAATTCCGATAAACATGCATTTCTCATAACATTTGGAACAGTATATAAAAACAAACTGTATTGTATTCTTACTATTTTGTCTGTTCAAATAAAAAAAATAAGATAATCAAGTTGTATGAAAGGTGTTTGCACAATAAAATGTTATTGGCTTTGCAAAACCTCCAACCCACAAAAGACTTACGGTTGAACTTGGGATATTTCAACCACCTCTCTAGAGAGAGCTAAAAGCTTGTGAAATGACGTCAAAGGGTGTTGTGATCTTTCAGGTTGAATTAATATGCTTTTTTACTTTTTTGTAATTATTTCTTGGTGTATTTACTTCTCAAAACATTTATACGAAATATGTTATTCTTTAATTCAATCATGAGAAATGTTAAGTGATTGTTTGTTGACAATTACAATGTATGTACAATTATAACTAACTATGTAGCTATGTACAATATGATTTGCCAAATTTCAATATAGCCTATCAGTAGATAGCAATTACTTTTTTTAAATGCTCTCTTCTTTAGATGCCTTTTTCACTATTTTTTTTGTTTTTTTTTAATACAACAAAAGCGAAACATAGAAAACATGCATGTATTTTTTATTACTATGTTTCAAATTGAATGAAATAATTACAAATCAGAAAAAAATATTTTATTAAACTAATAAACATTAATATATATTATTTTCCTCGTTTTTTGAGAATAGTTGGAAACTAATGATAATTGTTTCTATATTAAACTAACATTTAAAAGACTACATACAACATAGTTAGAATTGTTTTTTGTTTGTATTATATCGAGGGCTTAAAGTCAAACAACGTTATCTACAAAAAGTGCTTTTCGTGTTTTTGTTGATTACTTTATTTTTCACTCTCGGCTACATGATAGTCAAATTTTTTTTTATCAATCTTTTCTAGTTTCTTTTTAAATCACCAGTGAAGTTTAATGTTAACTATATAAAGTTGTCGTTTTTAAAATGTTTTTTTTAATAAGCAATATAAAAAATACAGTCCAAAAAAAATATATAAAATATGAATATTAAGTTTTTAATTAGCATCTAGTTTGTTAAGTTACAAAATAATAAAAAGCGTGTTTTTTGGCTCTCCTGAAAAGTTGCACTTTTGTAGATAGTTGTTGTCCGACTTTAAGCCCTCGATATCTTACCTATCTGAAGGTGCCTAGTAAAACTTAAATTTCATTCTTCTATTTCCAGTTTCTTATATAAGTATATAAAATAATTTAAACAATCATTGCTTATTCTACAGTTAAAATATTTGACAGTGTCAGTTTGAAGATATTTAAGAACCAAAATTACTCAACCAGTGGAATAAAACGGTAATCAGTTGTTATTTGATACATCAATATAAGAAAAACATTTTTTTTATTCATTGTGTAGGCTTGGTTGTTTTTAAGAAACTATTCGGATTATAAACCATAACAACGTGGAGGTGACACTAAAGTTTATATACAAAATAAAAGTGACGCGAGGTAGAGAGAGACCTCCAAAGTTCCTTTCTACAAAGTTTGGCGGCCAAGGACCTAGTACACCGAACAACATAAAGAAACTTAGTTGAAACAAAAAATAAACAAAAATTTACTCATGACCTTTCTTCTTTGTTTTCTGAATACAAGAACTTTTTTAAAACAAATTATACGAGATCAATGTTTAAATATATGTAACTATCTTCAGTTTTTTTAGAAATCGTTTTAATAATTTAATAATTTTGAAGTTCCTACAAGTTACATAAATCTCAATTTTTGTACACCAAATAATTGCCATGGCGCCAAATATTTTTCAATGCTAAAATCATATGAGAAAGAAAAATCACACGAGATCAAGTCAAAGAGAAAAAAGATTACCAACACCCTGGTCAAAGTGACAATTTTATATTTAAACAATACACATTGATATTGACTTTGCCAGGTGTCGAATCCACACCAATCTAAAAAATCAAACACATTGAGTGATTATGTTTTTTTCTAGTAACTTAAATCGGGTCCGTAGCGCAGTAGTTGACGTCGTTGGCGGATCGGTTAAAATCCCAGTACGAACAACATTTTCTTTCAATCGATTTATCGATTTCTGGCTAAAGGCATGGATGTTTGTGATGTCTAAAAATTACTTTCCATCCTTCAAATCCTAAAGTAACGAAGCGTAGTGAAAGCGATTAGCTTACCACTAGCCCTATCCCTTGTCTCTTAAAAAAAGATTATCAAATTTTGGGTTTATAATGTAAAACGTACTATTTCCAAAACTCGAACTTTACGGTAGAGTCAAATACTATAAAGAACACAAACAAAATAACATTTGAAATAAAATACGATTTCCAATTTGAAAACGACAGTGTTTTAGATATTTTATATTAAAAGTATTAAGACCAGTCGATTCCTTAGGCTTGAATTGCAGACCTAACTCAATATCGCTCATTTTGGAAATAGTACATTTTGCATTATATGTAGCCCCACAATTGTGGTTCTCGTAGAAAAAATCTGTTGAGAAACCGCCATTAAGTGGCTTATATGCTCCACATTGGGAGCGGACATAGACTTAAAAAATAAAAACACAAACAAACATAAAATCAGTGCTCACTTGTCGGTTTTACCCCACCCCCACGCAGTTTGAAGACCTCTCCTCTAGAGTCTAGTCCAGGGATGGCGAACATTTTTCGCAAGTGGGTCAAATTTGATTTAAAAATTAAAATAATCATGTCGCGGGTCACATAGATTGAATAATAAAGGCTTTAAATAAAAACAGTCATTTCTAAAAGTTCATGCGGGTTAGATAATTTCTCACGCTGGTCACTGAGTGATCCGTGGCTCTCTTGTTCGCCATCCCTGGTCTAGTCTAAGAGGCGTTGGGAAATAAAATATAAATATCACACAATTGAGCGCGAGCGCCGTTAATGTAGGTTTCCGCACAAACTTTCCCAACAAAAACTAGACAGCTTCAATTTCATTCATAGTTAGGGATTGCAAAAATGGACGAATATCTAAATACCGGGATTTCGGTATTCCATATTCATTCCCGGTATTACGAAAAACTAAACACAATATTCCTTTGCACTGTATTTCCACTTTGTTTAAAAAGGTCAATACCGGTTTCGCTCATGGCAAGCATTGCCAACTGATAATAAATATAATTTAAAAGTACTGTTTATAAAAAAACAAATTGAAATGAAAAGGTGTAAACAACAATTGACATTGAAAAAAATTTACAAATTAAAATAGAAGTGACTCTATAATGTTTAACACCTCTTACACGTAATGAAAAAAACACCAAAGAGTAATAAATTTAAAGTACTGACTAATGGTAATTACAAACATAATGATATATTAACGTAAAATTATATTTCTAATTAGTAATTTGTTAACAACGGGTATTTAACCCTTGTGAGATTTTTAAAAACTTTTAGATTTAGTGCATAATTTTATGAAGAGGAATTTGATATATTAAGTAAGTTAAAATAATTTAGAAACCAGTTAATGAGTTTGTATAAATTTTATATTTTATAATAGTTTCAACATGCAGTAATTAAATTTATTATTGATTAACAAATATATGTTCAGAACATGTTTTGTTTTTTATCATATTCTGTTTAGATATGAAACTGAAGGAGATATGGTTAATAAAGAAGATACTTTATATACAGAAATAACGATATTTTGAATTTTTAAACCGGTATTTTGGAATTAAACCGGGAAAACGGTTTCGTTGATACTTGTATTGCAAACCATATTCATGGCGTCAGCAAAGTGATTGAAAATTTCAGACGGGAACGCATCTTGTCGTATTGTCGTTGCAGCTTGAATATATAATATTATTTTCATTGTGACGTCTAAAGAAAAGTAGATGATAGGAATGTGTTTGAAGCATTCCAATATGTCGTCTTTGTACAATATGATAGCTTAGTATATAACACACATGAATGTCTACGATATTCACAGCAAAGATATGTAGCAGAACCGATGCGGGTAAAAAAGTGTCCGTTTAAACCGAAATAACTTTATACAATATAATCCAGATGAATTTTATGCCGTATTGTTTCAATAAATATAAAATTCACGAGTTTATTTTAAATGAAATTTGGGTATGGTTTATAATACTATGTTAAACACCACAGAAGTATGTACTTTTTTTTTATAGACACGCACATTTTTTAGCATTTTGTAATTGATGCTAATTTTTGCTAAAATCGCAAAATGTATGTGAATAAATGAGAACTTTAGAAATTTATTTAACTTTTTAAGGAAAAATTACGATATTACAAACAAACATACACATAGTCAGGGCCGGCTCGGAGATTTCTGCGCCTAAGTGCGAGGCGCCTTCGCCACCTTACAAAACTTTGATTAAATTACCAAACAATATTGTCTATGGCTAATTTCTACAGCGTTGTGGTCACATTTTTATACTGGTATCACCGATAACCTGTCAGGTCTACAGCACAGTGGTCGACGTCGTTGGATTCTATGCCGGACTTCACGGGTTCGAATTCCGATACAAACAGCATTTTTTCAATCGATTTTTTGATTGCCGAATTTTGAAATTGATATCTAATAAAAATACATTATGCTTTGTAGACGTTAAAACTGCACACTTTAAAAACTAAAAAACGTTAAAATTTTAAAGACAAAATGTTATAATTGAAAAAAAGTAGATGATCATGATTTGTGGCTTAAATAATTAAAAAAGATTTTTCTTAACGGTTGCTTGATATTAATTATATATAAAAACAATAAAACAACAAGGTTATATTTTTGTATCTATCTGAAATTCTTTTCCGTTTTTCTTTGACCTCGTTTTGAGTAGTAAACAGCTCTTTTGTTTACAATTTTTTAAATTAACGTAACCGTAACAACATTTAATGTGATATAGACATAAAAAAGCCCTTTTGAGACCGTTTGTAACGTAATCATATAATATTTCATGCTACATTGATGTCATATTTATACATATAAAAATATTTTTTTCAATTCTACTGAAGTCTTCAAACCGACTTAGTTCAAATAAATAAACACACAGATAAAATAAGTTAAGAAAAATACTTATTTTATGTGAAATAATATAATAAGTCAAATAACATTTTAATATTTTATGAAAACAGTGGTATTTCGTGGAGTTGAGAATTTATTTTTTTATTTAAAAGGCACATAAATGTTAAGACGCTTAATATATTCTTGTTTGCTGTAGGTAGAGCAATGGTACTTACTATTAGATGTTCGTTCTACTATATTTGGTTGTAAGGAAATGGATTCGAATCCTCGAAGGAGCTTTTTCATATATTGTTTTTTTAATCGATGTATAAAGTAATGACTTTGGAAGATATATAGTATATATTAGTGATCGATAAATTTCAATTCATATTTCACACATTTATAATCTTACTAAAAATGTTGTTTTTTTTTTAACCAATCGTTAATTTTTTCACAGATACTTCATATTATTTCATAAAAAAACAGATATAGAGAAAGAGAGAGCGATAACTAAACTAATAACTCTTTTCAAGTCGCATCCTCATATTATATTTCAACCTTCTTTGGAATGTAAGGTTCAGTGAGTGAATTACAGCCAGTTCTTGTTAGCCAACTTCCGTTTAGATGGCCATAAAAAATATCCGTATTTTACAATGAGCGGATTTTTTTTAAATCCATGTCTGCTCCCAATGTGGCTCTCATGGTCTCTTAATGAAAGTATATAAACAGAATTTTTCTACGAGAACTGTTTGTTACTCAGTCGCTCAACGTTTCTTTTTTTCAAAGAGAGTAGTAGGGAAAGAATTTTTAGTCATCACAAACACCCATGCCTTTGAACACAAATCGATAAATCGATAGAAAAAAAGTTGTTCGTACTGGGGTTCGAACCCACAAGATTCGGCACAGAAGCCAACAACGCTTACCGCTGCGCCATATAACCGACAATGCGAATTTGGTAGAAAAAAAAAACTATATTCAAAATATTCATACTTACAACTAGTGTTGTAGTCGTTTTATTTAAATTAAAATTTGTTGAACAAAATGAAAATTATCAGACAGATGTCCGATATAATTTAAACAATGGCACTTAAATGTTGGCTACTTGTTCAGAAGCCTAAATAAAACATCTATCATGTACACATCATACTTCTTCTTCTTCTTTGGCCGTATTCACTCCCTATGTGGAGCATATGGCCGCCCTGCGGCACCTCCATGTTTCCATGTCTCCCGCCAATTGATTTCCTTTCTCCCATGACATGCCAGCATCCCTAAGTTTCGCCGAGTACATCCTATGGATAGTACCCGGAATCCCACCGGTCGAAAGAAGAGGCAGGCAGGATTGAGGCATTCCGGAGATACATCATACACATTGTATATATTTTTTCTTGCTTGAACAGTATTTTTAACTTTTCGTAGTAAAAAAGTATATGCCGAAAATGCTGCTTTTCACTTTCCATATTTAAAAGGGTACCGACCAAAATCTACTGCGTATAATCAATCGAACTTTTTCACAAGCGAGCCTTAATATAGCAGCTGGCAAAATATATAACGGTTGTGCGGCTCGAGTGTGAAGTTGGCTGTGAAAAAATGCAATTCAGTCCTCTGTTGGGAAAAAACGAAATTACTTTCCGAACAACCCAATATTATGTGTTTGCAATATTATTTACCGAAATGCATTTTATTTTTTGTCTGACTATAGATATTTTTTTATTTAACCAGAAGGTCAATTATCTTTCTAAAAGTATAGCAGAAGGTATAAGCCGTTATACCCTCGTACTTTATCCACTTCAGCTCTGCTTATAATTGATTGGTTATTATGATGCTATTTAATGGCTTTAATTATGTTTTTTCTGTGCGGTTGGGGAATTATAATTATTATTTATGATTATTTCAGTGTTTTGTGTACGGGTGAGTTTTGGTATTCACCAACAAATCCCTCGCTTGATTTTTCACCAAGAAAAAGCTTTGTTAGGATACATAATATTTTTTTTCGTAAAATTTTCTTGAAAACGTGAAATGGTTTTCTTTGTAGTAATCGGAGGCACAGGAAGTACTTAAGAAGCTTTCGCAATGCTTCCTCGAGGAAAAGATTTTTTCTCAAGTTTCAAGGAAGTATTAAATTGAACTATTTAAACTACATACATTACATTTACTGTTTGGTGCTAAGAGAATTAAGATATCGCATGTTTGTATCTTAGAGTGCCATATCTATATATTTTATTTGATGGAGTATCATATAATACAATTATTATTTTTTTTTTATTAAAAATAAACTTCCACATAGCTACCACCGAACAAAAAGAAAATAAATAATTTAAAACTTTAAAAAGGTATTGTGATTGGTACAATTATAAAAGTGAGCCATTAATGTATTTTTTTGTTATGGGAACAAATTAAATTGTCAGAATTCAAATCAAGATTTGGTCAGAATAAAAATATTATACGGTCAGAATATTTTATAACCATGTTGGTTAGGTTAGGTTTCTTTTTTAATTTCATTAAAATTTTGATTATTTATTCTGACCGATATATTATTACCATTTCCGGTGCGACACGCATTTACAATGACCATCAACAAAGCACAGGGACAATCGCTACAAGTGTGTGGACAATTTTTTTAAAATCCATGATTTTCACATGGATGTATGTAGCCTGCTCACGCGTTGGAAAACCTTCAAATCTATTTGTATACGCACAGGACAGAAAAATCAAAAATTAGATAAAGCACTTCAATAAACAGAATTAAAACACAAACACTTTCATTCTTTGAATGACATTGCAACGCATGCCGGGTACTCGCTAGCTTAATATAAATCTGACCAATGTAATATAAATTCTGACCGGAAAATTTTTATTTATCAAGCCAATGAAATCATTTTATCGTTATGAATCTTGAGCTATTTTCAATAGTTAAATATTGTTGTTATCAAAATATATTTGAATTAATTACATTAACTACTCTCAAATATTAAGTTCTCTCAGGAAACTTGAAGATCATTATTTTTTCTTGTATTTACATTATTAATATTTACGTCTCATAAATACAATAATAATTTACTCATAGATAATCAATTAATCGATATTAATACGATATTAGTTATGGAATGTAAATAATAAATATATTAGTTTATACGAGAATAAACCAATGTGTTTACTTGGTAAGCAATACTATACATTTCAAACATAAGATACGATATACATACTAAAAAAATGATTTCATTGAAAGGATATCGCATATCATACGATATTCGATATCGCATATTGTGACAAAGATAAAATGTATTATCTTACATTTTTTGATTTTAAGATTCATATCAGATATAGTTATAATATCAGAGCCAACGCTTCAAGCACGAGTGGTAAAATGCTACCCTGTATTTTATTCTTATTAACTTATTTATGTTACCCTAATGTAAAGTTTTATTGAACCGATCTATCTATCTATCATGTGTTTGGTTTTTCAGATCATTCTATCGATTTACTCAAATCAGTTTTTCATTGAGCTTTGCAAAGTCAAAGAGAATATAAATAAATGTTTTTTGTTTCCCTTAGACCAGTGTTTTCCAACCTTATTTGTGCCACGCCCCACTTCAATCCTTTAAAAATATCCATGTTCTCCATCTCCAATCAAAATCTTATAGATTTGTGCCAAAAAACATAATTGCTTCAAATAAAAAATGCACATAGTCAATACGATTTTATTTGCTCAAATGTTTAGCGTGACACGTTTTTTTAGTTCCTCCAAGAATGTCCGAATCCAAATCCAAAGAACTTACGGATTTGCTAAAAATTTCTCAATCCCGAAATCCCGGGATTGGTACGGTCGCGATCCTGGCATTTCCCCCCAAAAAAATGAAATTGCCACCCGGTAGAGCGTACGCCTCACGTTGGGAAACACAGCCTTAGACCTTGGCATTTTTGGAGCCATTTTTTACATTGAGTCTTATGAATGTTCTGGGAAACCGTATTCTGAGCATTAAAAGCGGCAAATATTAGGTTAACAGTGATATGAATTTTTCAGTAATTCAGATGTACGAGAGTAGTAAACAATGAAGCAGACGAAATAGTTCCTTTTAAAAACTAAAATTAAAGAGTGACGAATGACCTTACTAGGACATATGCTACGGATACCGTTGGTGGCCTAAACTCCGTCTGTCTCTTTATTGGACCGTTACCCTGAAAGGTCGCTGATGATCATCTATCGTGAGTACAAATACACTGAGTTGATTTTATAGAAAGCAGATGAAAACGGCTGAAGGGAAACAGATAATATAATTATCCCGTTAATCAGCTTTGAATTGGTAGCAAGAGAAGCTGACATCTGAGATGCGAAATGAAATTATTTAGTTCGAAAATTTTTTCTCTTTGAATTTGAATTTTGTTTCAGATTACTATTCAATAACGTAAATGTAATTCAGGTTTATTCCTATCATTCTTTTGAACTTAAGTACATGTAAGCTGTTGTCATGTTGGAAATCCGTCTAGGGATGTTGGGCAACGAGTTCGGAATTGTTGGTCTTTATTCCTGATTCTATAATATATTTTGCTATAACGTTATCAATAATGAAATGGTTTGTTCAAATATATATGCATATATTTATCGACTTATATCAATAAATTTATAATAATACTACAAAAAATTTCAAGTATTGAAAATACACAAACGCTTCTTTATCCAAAACATTCCAATTCCAAGAATTTTGCTGTCGATAAAGTACCCATTCAATTTTAAGAAAAATATTGTGTTGAAAATGATCAAAATACTTAAATATTAAACCAATATTTCAGTTGTAACGATTTCTATTTCGTTTTCATTGGAAAATAAATGTATATTGTATTTATGATAATATGTATTTATTTACATTCATAGAGTTTTTACATCAGTGTTTATATTTGTAGTTGTAAAAAAAAATTCATTGAATGAAGTTGGTGAAATATCAATAATACAAAATGTGTTCTATGATATCTGACACGATTTTTCCTCTGGATGTTTGTCTATATATTTATAATACATCGCGGTATTTTTAAATAGTCATTCATATAAAACACAGTACCATCGTATTTTTTATTAATAACTAGCTGGCCCGACGAACTTCGTACCGCCTCAGAATCTATAAATGTTGTGTTAATTTATTGGATGAATTAAATTCAGTTTGAATGAATACTCAAAATGAATTAAGTTCAATAAATGTTAAAATTCAAAATGAAAAGTATTTAAATGACATTGAAATGATGTAATTCACGTGGCACAGTCGATAGATTTAAAGGAATGCAGTAGATCAACGATTTGATTTTGAATTGTGAAGTTTAAATGATCCACATCTTTTTTCTTAGCCCCAAGAATTGCTCGTTCACTCGTTCACTCGACCAATTGTGATTTTTGTGATTAGATGTTTGGGAACATTTTGTTGATGAAGCCGTCCTTCGTTGAGACGAAATTGCAAAAATTCGGCGGAATCGAAATCAATCCGTTCGATTCGTCAACAGGAACACGGCCGTTACCGACGATAGTCAGCAATTGCTTGGAGAAATCTTCGGCAGATGGATCGTTTAAAAATGCAACTCGCATGTTTATCGTTAGCTGAAGTTTCTTCACATAGCGCCACAGAGTCGATGTTTTGAGGCAAGCGTTTATTTCATCGGCAGCGGTCGATCTTGGAATGACTGGTAGTGTTTGGCGGAAATCGCCAGATATTTAAATAATTGCGCCTTCAAAACATCTTAAGTCATTGCACAGATATTCGATTGAGTGCTTCCAATGCGCGTCTGTGCATCATTGTGCATAAATCCCAGGTGATGATTTTACTTGCTACCAAAACTTTGGTCATTGCAGAGTGTTTCGCAATCTTGCATGTCAGTTTTTCAGTCGTTTAAAGGTTTAACGGATATTTCAGCACTGAATGAGCCGTTCGCCATCCTTCTAGCAACGTGGCCGCTATTCCAGAAGACGAAACTGCTACAGCAATTTCGGATCTCGCACGAACAGTCGCCATAATCAATGACATGAGGAATATCTTCCCAGTCCCACGATGTGGCGTTGGCATTCCTAACTTGACTAACAAAATGCCTCACATGAGGTAACACATGTCTTCGATCTAAATCAAAGCCTGGTTATTTATCTCTTCATTCACTTCGAGATCGGGATTTCCCGAACTGACACGAATTCGATGTAAAATGTCTTCCGACATGTCATCCTTGTGCAGTTCACATGAATTCGATGTGAAGCATGTCAAAATAATGATAGAAAATAATGTGCGTATCTGACTTGGAGATTCAGAAACAATTTCTTCAGCGATTGTTATGTCCCAATAAGTATCATTTTCAAGCAAATTGAGCTGTTGACATGCAAGTAGAAAGAAGCATTCATTTTTCGGATGAACTGTGTAAATGCGACCAAGAGCATCAATAGTCATTCGGGTGATCAGGAACCGCATCGCTTTGCTTTTGACGTTAAAATTTCTTCGATATAGCGTTCCAAGTGTAATAACGTGTCATCTCAGAGTAAAGCAACGTTCGTGCAAAATATTGTTGTCAAAAATTTATCATACCTAATTATAAACATAACCTTATTTCAATATTATCCGATTTTCTTTCGTTTTCATTTCATATCATCGATTATACTCTAAATTCAAAATTATTTAAAAGTCTATCGTATAAATACAGTGCCATCTAGTGTCATCTACCTGAACCGAGCATAAAACAACATGTCATTATTTGACCTAGCTGGCCCGAC